>JAAAKL020003499.1:0-23011 GCA_010016065.2 Carybdea cf. marsupialis auct. non (Linnaeus, 1758)
AAAAAGAGTTATTTGGTAGTGACGTCCATGTCTTCGTATGTACACTATAAACTCCAATAGATACATAAATTATTGCAGTCAATTGCACTCATTATACATGAGCAAGTGCAAGAGTTACATTGAAGAAAGACAAAATTGAACGATTCAGTTTGTGGAAATATTGTTGGTAATTAACGAAGCGATATTTCCAAAAACGATTTTCAGGTCATCGTGGAAAGACCTTCCAGATTGACTTGTTACAGCCCCACTAATTTCATTGAAAGATTCACGTCCTAACCCATGCTCTTAAATAATGTCACCACCTCCTTGTAAAAGTCATACTTATGTTTACTGTATTGAAGGAGACTATTAGAAATAGTTTTAATTTAGGAGATACAATCCCATTCATGACACTGGGAGAGTCATAATTATGCTTATAGCATTAAACGAGGCATAACCTTATCCGTGTTATTAAGGCCAGTCTCCAAACTCATGATATTTTGGCATCCAAGAATAGAACCTGAATCAGGATCATTGTACGTTCGCATCGAAACGTGATCGTGGCCTTCAGTTTCTTCAATTTGAAGTCTGCAAACTCAAATCTATAAATTTAGGGTTGATAGTTGTAGTGTAGACATAGCTATAGACATTGAGCTTATTATTTTTGACGTTCTTGTGACACCTCGTTATCTCAAGGGGGATAAAATTACCCATACGTGCCGTTTCACATATAGGAAGAGAATGCATACAGGATATTTTCCACTCATGCTTTGGAAGATGACGGTGGGGTAGCTTTATATTTGAATAAACTTTAAATTTTGCAAGGTGTTATGTTATTACATCAAACTAAAAGCCAAAAAAGTCAGCTTCAATTGGTAGATAATATTTTTAAAGAAAAATTTAAGAAACGTTTTCAACTTCTCGTGTTAAATAGGGCTAAAAGGATGACAGGTATCAAAACGTCTTATTGTCAGACGAGGGTTAAAAATGAAGACTTATAATTTTTGAAAATCTTCCCAAGGTTGACGATAACTCCATCTATGTGGTTAATCTTTAGAATTTTGCATATTTACAAAGTGATTTAAGACTTTCTGCAACGTACTAAAAGCAGTCCCAACGTAGAGAAAATTGCATCTCCGTGGCCTAACAGAGGACTAGAGACTATGTTTAAAAGTACAAAAGTGTAATATATATTGATCTGCTATTTCATCAATTACTTAAGCAAACTGCACTTAAAACTGTTCCCTTATCAATACAATCTATAATTAAAAAATAGTTCCCATACCCAACTTGGGCTAGTTCCACGACAGTTAGTCCAGTTTCTATTCGTTCGGAGGAGTCGGCCGTTTTAGTCGCTATATTTTGTAACGAGCCTTCATCGTAAAGACTGATCCTCACTTTGCCTCCGAAGTACTTGTTTTTAATGGTCACAGTCACACTCGTGGTTGGACCAAAAGGACTTGAACCAATAGCAAGTTTTAGGATAAGTCTGCTACCTAAGCGTACACTGGAATAGCCCCCTACAGTATCGTACCTTTCCTCGTTAATTCTCCTTTCAAACTTTAACACTTTTACAAATCCATCAAGCCTCATAACGGGCAAGTCAAACAGAGAGTGCCTTACTCCATCTCTATAATCAAGTGATAAAGCTGTCCAACAAATACTAGAATGAACATCCATTTGACTTTCACGCTGCATAACATCTCCTAGCACATAATATGGGTCTGATTCTTGACTTGAGAGCCTCAAGCCACCAAACTCTAGTTCCTTTGAAAAAGTATCAAATATCGATTGTACATATGAAATAATCAAGTAAGACATTTGAGCATGTGCTCGAAATGACGGATGAGTGCCAATGATGATATCATTGATTTGAAGACGAGACTGATTCACGCTGCAAAATAGTTTCTCAAGGGAAAAGAATGTCACTTGGTATGTCTGAGAAAAGTTTTTTGAACTTATCTCGCCTTGCTCGTATTCTTCACAAAGGTGTAACCTCGTATCTTCTGTACCTTCAAAGAACAGTTCTTTCATGAAAAAGGTTACGTAGATTAAAGAAGGATGAGAGGGTGAAGCTAATACCGATCGTGTAAATCTTTCCAGCCCTTCTTTGTAGAGCTCTAAAGGCTGGTCGTTTATTCGAAACTCCCAGATCAATAGGTCAATGTCGGTAGTAGGTATATATTCCGACCAACAATGACTTATGTAACTAGTAACGGAACTACCTATGCCAACACGATGCATATTAAGGTATGATCCTGTAATCGGACCAATGGTATTATTCCACCACACTGCAAAGCCGTAATGAAATGTCCGATAAAGGTTGTGAGGCCCCAGTTCTGCTCCATTTACAATCGACGAACCTATGGCAACCGCTGTTATGTTTTTGGACTCCAAAATCTTTGAAAATACTCTTTTTAACGAGAGCTTCGTCCATAATCCGCTATTAACTGTTGCCTTGTCATTATCTTCCTTTGAAAGTTTAAGGTCACCAAACGAAGAAAACGCATAATCAAATGCCCAGTATTTAAAGGGCTCACTTTGTAGAATCAACTTAAAATCGGCAAAAGTTGCACTAATACTAGCATAATGGGTACAAGATAATACCATAGAAAGTGCGAACCAACTTCTAAATTTAGCAGCCATCTCCTCTAGGTCATCTTTGTCGGGAGCAAATACATCTGGAATACAATTAGAAGAAGCTCATGGTGATATTTTGCTAAGGGAACACTAAAATGTTTTATAAAGTACATAAATTGGGGAAAAACAGATAAAAAAGGCTTTAGAAGCATTTATAGTAAAGTATAAATTAAACTGAAAATGCTAACTCATAATAATGGTTGCAAACGTCTAACGATAACCCACAAGAAACATTAAGATCCACGGCTAAAATCTAAACAAACCATATGATTCATCGATGTGGCAATACATCAGTATAATCAGGAATATGAGGAACATGAAATGTTGTGGTACAAAAATTGTTCTCCTTTTCTCAGGCATCCCTTTAATCAGCTTGAAGGTACATTTTTATGCGTACCTATATGTCTTGGTGTTATGCATATTATTGCATAGTCTTTCCGTTAATATGGATAGTGCTGGACAAACGAAGTCCTAAGTTTTACCAAAGGCCAATAGAAACCACATTTTTAACCGTGTTATTCACACGCAATCTTTTTGTTGCCACATAATGTACTTCAGATGGGAGCTCTGCTGGTGAAGCTGTCATATGGTTGCATTTTTTTTATACTATCGTTGATTTCAGCACCCAGCTTTACATAGTGTTGGCAAAGGAAATAGCTTCTTCCTTACTTTTTTGCTAGTGTGGTGTAATTCTCCATAGAGAATTTTCCTATTATTGTAAGCTGAAAATATTTAAAAATCAGTAGGAAATAGACGCCCAACAAATGATGTGGAACGCTTCGGAGCTCGCATTTTTGAAACAGGCCTGCAAAGCATCTTTGGTTTTGAAATTAATTTTTATCTTGCAGTCTCAGGATAACCCTTTATGTACATATATAGTGAAAAGTCTACTTGAATAAAGACTTTCAATTTCAAAATGTCGGGAATGAAAAGGTAGCTTGGAAATTTGGATGACTTTACATCCCAATTGAGAACCGAATGGGTGCTATATAGTAGTGTTTTTCAGAGACATGGCCATAGCAACGTCCATTTGCAAACTGTTGGGGTTCAGGGGTTAGCTGGCATGTTGTGAGCACTGTTTAAGCCACGAGAAACATTTTAACTGAGTAAAGTTATGTGTGAAAAAAAGTTGACCATCTTGTGCCCATTGTGAGGCTGGAATTCATGACCATCAAAATGTTAGTTGGGAATATAGGAGGAATATAAAGAGGCACTAGAAACCAATTAAACCTAGTTGAATTTTAGAATGAATGTAGAATACCGAATGTTAACACTATCCAGACAGGGTTTTAGAGATTGCTAAGACATGGGAGGAGGGGTATGCTTGTAAGCCCCAGATAATGTCAATGCTAATAATCATGTGAATATTTGTTGCTTAGATATGAAACTAAGCAGGTATGTTTAGAAATCTTTTCCTTTTACTTAAAGTATAATAAAGTTATTTGTAATATATGAGGTGAGAACGTTATATAGCAGAGGGCCGTTGACATGTCCGTAAACAAAATTCGAGAATCTATAGTGCCCTTGACTAGCAAAACATACAACCAGCCTAATCTTTTTATTTAATGAATGATAAATATAGAATTGAGTGAAAGGTGCAATTTTTCATAAAAATCAGGTTGATTCTGAATGTTTTTATCCCTCCACATTTTTTGTTGTTCCTTGGTTACTCTTAATAGGGGATGATACTGTCATCATTAGCATTTTTCTGAAATATAGTTTTTCAATAAAACTACCCCTTATTAACTTTGAAGACAAGTTGAAAAGCTAAAAAACTCTGAGGCAAGTCGTTCATGGGGTATCAGGAAAACGTATTGAGCAGAAGTCTACTTCTCCCCAATTCGAATAGGGTTAAATTCTCCGTTGCAAAATACCTGCGCTGCTCCTTGCACTCCAGGTGTCTACATTGGGGAATTGAACCCGTTTCTTACGGCCTTATTTATGTGATTAGACCAAGGACTACTGTGGCGAAATTATTACATCGGTTATTTTTTATCCCCGAAGTACTACCTTGTCCTATTATGCTGAGTTTTGTTTTGCTATGACTGCGATTTCATTTATGCCATATAAAAGCCGTTCCGCCTCTAAATTAATCGCAGTCTTCGGTTGTAAGCTAACTAAAGACAGTAACATTGCATACACGCAGGATCCTTCTGTCAAAGATAAAACAAAAAGAATCATGCGGGAAGGGGGCGTGGTACACATAATGGACATAAAAACCTCCACCTTCCTAGTTCTTGTATATTTACAGATATTGCCACTTTTCCCAACCCCAAGCAAGTCTAAATGTTATAAATTTCCTTAACCTGACACCTATACCCTAATACAAGACCGAGCTTAGATTCTGCATCATTTCTGAAGATGGATTGTTAGATATGTAACAGAGACACAATATTTATTTATGGTTTACTGAATTCAACGCCATATTAATTGTAAATATGTTAATGCTGTATGATAATCATTTTATTGCCAATCTTGACCAAGAAACAACCAATTTTACAAACCTGTTGTCTTTTCTTCGTACCTTTTAAGATCCTACCACCACTAATTTATGTGATTTTTATTATCATTATTTATCGACACAAATTTATAGTCATCACATTAAAACAATCTTTCCTGCTATTGCTTTCAAACCATTGTATTAATTCCATCGGCACTTTTAGAGTTCCTGTACACATGAGATATGGATTTCGATGTCCATCCTGTTTTGAAATATCCTGTTACAACATAGTCTATCAATTCATAAAACGACATCTTGTTCTGAGATATAATCGATGATCTTTAATTGTTTAGTTATTTTATCTCGGCCTTACGGCAACATGATATATGCTATGTAGAACGTCCTATATCCATATAAATCCTTTATTGGTTTCAAAAGTCTATTGCTACAAAACGTAAACTGAAGCGAACACTTTCACCTACTTTGAAATTTCAAGCCATAGTGCTTTATAACAATCTTATAAATCGCTTGAGGTATTCAATTTTACGACAAAAACGACCAGGGTACAGGTACCAGTATGTTAATGCCCCTCGGATCAAAGAATTGTCTAGAATTTTCTTCACTTCTTTTGACAAAGATTTTGGTTAAATGGGTTTTAAAAAGACGGAATTAAGATTTCTTTAGCTAACGTCTGGTGATATTTGACACTCTCCAAGATTGGTTTTGAATATTGTTAGACTTAATAAATAAATTTACACTAGGAAACAGATATTCTTGACAACAACAATAAAACCATATGATTATGGACACCCTGAATAAAGCTATGTGTAAAAAACAAGGATTTTAATAGCTCGTGATAAAAAATGTTGTAAGCATCAAAATGGAAGGTGGGCCTCAATTTTTGTTCAGAGGCCGCACATTTAACTTTTACAACAAAATTGAAACGATTAAAGTTTGTGATTAGTCGCATTCTTTGAATAAAGCACCAAACAACGTAGATGCAATGTTAAATTTGTTTACTTCTATAATCGTTAATTTGCTGGTCTCGTGGTCATGTCCAACAATGGGATTTTTATCGGAGGTGTGCAAGGGTAGCAAAACCATGAAACATATGGATATTCCTAGCCAAGGTCGAGAAACTAAAAGAACTCCCAATTCTAGGTATTTTATTAGATATACTATTGAAAAATTGAAAGGATTGCAGCTCAAAAGACATTACAATATCAAAACCCTGGACCATATAAGGGAGGGGCTCATGCTATAATTTTAGGTTTGCTTTATTTACATTACATCATCTTTAATCAATATTTTGCACATGTAAATTAAATGTGCATCTCAAATCGCAACTTACAATTATTATATCTGCCCTCCTTATGTTTTGGGTAGAAGAAGATGCAAATCTCATAGGAGAATAAAAAGTTCATATCATGCAATACAAAGTCTAAACTCAAGGCCAGTTAGTGTCTTTAGATTTACTTTTAAAGGATACTAGGGAAACTATTTACTACAGGCCCAGTCTTCAATGCGAATTTCAGCGGGACAATTAAGAATGCATAAAAGTTGACAATATTTATGTCAGTTCTTGCATTTGGAGGAGCTGTCAAAACGTCCAAGTAGAATATATTTACCGAAAGTTATTGATTGAGCAGAGACGTTTACGTATAGTGACCAATGTTGATTTTTCTAAGCTTAGATCCCTACTAATACTTTTGGTCTGTAGCAATTCTGCTCTTTATCATCGAAACTATAATAAAAAAATTTAAAAGCAGAAAATCTAGATCCATTTAACTGATTGTTGATGGCTAGTACCTTTTTTTCCCTTTGGATTTGGGCTTAATTGTGGCAAATCTCTATAACCCATGTTAATTTTCATGATACTTTTCCTACTAGTTTGTATTGCAATACCTACAGTTTTTACAGCTTCATCCCAATTCGTTATAAGAAGGATGAATTTTTTACACAAGTCAATTTCCACTTTAACATTTGCTCCTCCTACAATCTATTTAAAGTTGAACTATTAAGTTTCCTGATTCATAATTTTGTAACGGGTATACTACTCGATTTGATGATTTGTGTTTCAGTGGTATTTTAAACAAGTTTATTTACACATCGCGAGATCATTAATAGTGTCCCCAAATGCATCATGACATTTGTTTTACCTAACACAGGTATAAGTTCTTGGGAAACAAAAAAGACTGGTTAACTTCGCTCCTCCGCTTTGCAACATATCAAAGTGGAATTTCTTCTCATTCTCTCTCTCACGCCTTCTTCGACCTTCTTCCACGTAAAAGACAGGATGCACTAACCATCTCTGTCGTCTGTCGTCGCTTTCTGTAAATTGGCTTCGCACACAAGTTCCAGTACCGTTGCTTCAGTACAACGTGTGCCCATCAGACGACTCGTCAATTTCATCGGCACTTTGCAGATCACTTCGTAATCTCAGGCGTTACTTGAGATATCTTTTAACCCCACCATCCTCAGATATTCGTTCTCACTTTGTACAGCACTCTTACCTATATCCTGAATCTGACCCTGAACATTTCTGACCTCTACTCCTTTGGAGTTTGCCCTCTTGATCAAAGAAATCCATTTCTATGCCAAACGCAGGCCTCTTTGAACGCTACCCCGAGGTCACTCCCCTCTTACCATTCTCATATCTCCTTTGAGACTCATATTTCGCTATATTTTATCATTTTTTATCAAGTTTTATAGTATGTACCATTTTGTTACAGTGCTTCGTACTTAAATTCTATGCATTCTAAATCATAGGGATGATGTATTAAACATCAAAAGCTTAATCAATCAGCTTTAAGCTCCTTAGTCTTTTTCTCATTTTTATTATTTCGCACTAACGGGGATTTTGCTGGGCTACAATATTTATAGCAAAATGTTTCTTCCTATATTAATGGTGTCAGTCTCTACGGCTGCTGTTTCAAGCAAATGTACTCTGCCTTTTCTGTGCAACCCATTGCTCTGCATGGCTAGCAGAAAGATGCCGATTGACGTACTGAATAGTGTCATTAGATAATGATTATGCTGTAGCACTGTTTTTACATTGCCGAGCTAAAGTCAAGGGACACCTATGGTAAACGATTTTTCTGGATAAAAGTCTCTTTACTTTTCTCGTGTATGGTTTTAATAAATATGCCTTCTGTTGAACTGCTTAGTCCATCTTCTAACTGTAATAATGGTATCAAACTGCAAAAATAAAAATAGACTGGAGAAGAAAAAGAAACCATGAGGTACACCACTTCTGATGAATTTCGATTTACTTAGTGAATCTTCTACTCACTCTATAACAATCTATATCAAGTTCAAGTTCTGAATCAACTACAGATAATTCCCCTCTAAATTTATGACTTTGTAATTTCTCAATATCTTTGTCATGTTCCACTTTAATTATTGAAAGCTCATAGGAAACCATTGCAGTAAACATATAACTATTTCCTTTTCGACTCCTCTTTCAACAAAGGTTGTAACTGATGGACCACTTTTACAATAACTTTCTATTCATTTCCAACGCAAATCCGAAATATCTCATCTTAGTTGTGCCATCTTACTTTCTTAAAAATCCCATCAGTTGATTCATGGAATAAACCAAATACCTTCCTTACGGCGCAATCATTTGACGACCATTCAGTTTTTTTATCATTTTCACATCTTTCATAAGAGTGCAGTATCTATTGCAGATCATCATTCTCTGATTAGATTTCTGGAAAAGGTTCTCCAAAATCATTCACTAGTGAGAACTATAAGGTGCAAGTCATGACAATAATTTTAGCTTTGTGCTACATAGCATGCTGAGTTTCCATCACACACTTCCTTAGATCACCATGCACTCCTAACACAAAGTAAGAAAAAGCAGTAGTCTCCTTGCATTTGACCACACTTACTTATTATTCTTTCTTGCGGCTAGTGATATTCACACACGGAAAATTAACGTAGTACTGCTCTTGTATTTACATATCTTCAGAAGTACCTTGAAGGTGTTTTTTAACCCAACTCTGGTGCAACCAATACATCGTGCATTGCCCATGTCAAGCGCTGACCCAAGCATATTTTTCAGTTCATTGGACCACTTACCCACCTATATGTCGCAGTCGTCTACAAAAAAAAGCATTCTTTGCTTGGACTATATTAATAAACAGGGTTACGTGAAACCTTCTTTTTGATTTCATTTCTTCTGAGTACAGTCTTTCGTCACTTATAACCCTATTCTTCATGGATTTTTGAGATATTCTGTGCTTCATTAAACAGGACGAGAGGGGGCCTCTCAGTCCTATCTTTGATAACTGACCATGTATCAACGAATTTAAACGCCTGAAATATAAAACGTAGCTCTATAACATATTGTCTAAGTGAACCATATCAAAGTTAATTTGGTAAGGGGAATGCAAGCAACAAAATGACAATGTTCCGAGGTGTTAAGTAGAAAAACCCAAAATATATAAATGTCATTACAGATTTAATTACGGTCAATCACCAAGGCCGTCAATCTGATAAAAAATTTTAAGGGTATTTATAATACTCTTTAGGCATTCTGCCATTTATTCAACGGTATTCTGGGTTCTTTTTCAATTCCGAGCATTACCTGCTTTGTGTTGAGAAATAAGTTTTTTTATCAATGTTTTTTATTCGGCATTCTTATTGTCAGTGAGTGACTTATTGTAGAGGAGTAGTTATGACATCATTACGAAATCATAAAACACTTTCTTAGACGTTTCTCCGGAATGAGTTTGAGGAATCGTTGGAAAAATTCAAGTATATGGTGCATATCGTTCATGATATATCAATGACAATAATGGAGCAAGAGTCAATGTTGAATGTTCAGGCTTAAAAGTCTTCACCCCTCCCCTGGATACTCTTACTTCTTCCCTATTTTTGCTTGCAGGGATAAGTTAATATGGAGCGGGTGGATCGAACCCCGTGCGGTAACCCCTGCATCTTAATTTTTTTAATCGTTTATCTTGTTAAGTTAACCTCTTTTGTACCAACTAATATTTTTATTTTCTAAATGCTCTTTGATCTGTAAGTTGATGTTGCGCTTTATCAACTTCTTCATAAGGGCGACATCCTTCCTGAGCAGTAAGTGAAACATACTTGTCACACACTTGCCATAATTAACTGTATTTGCTGCAGTGGTAAACACTGCACATTGCTTTATTTACTAAATATGTAAAGCGATATGCAGGGAAAAGTTTGCAACTGATTTGCAAAAGAAAGCTAAAAGGGTCATAATGGAAAACTGGGAGATCCTGGTTGGTGCGAAGAGCAAGAACAAATTAGTATAGAGCTCTGAAATAACCGTTTTTTAATGTAAGAAGGGGGAAGTTGTAAGTGAGTAAATATGCAACTGTTGCTAGTGGTATCTCTTTAAAAGAAGTGTTCAATTTCGAATTTAAGAAAGATGTTTGAAGAACAACAAGACATACAAAAATATAGACTGTGATAATATTGATGACGCAGGTGTTGTATCATTGCTTACACTCTCTGTGTACCATTTAATAAAAATGGATTACAAGAGCCTTGGATTAAATTTTGAGCAGGGGAAAAATCTTAGTTCTCAGTTTATTCCGATTCACAGTTTGGCTATACATCTCTGGAAATTAAGCCCAGCAGCAGAAGCCTAACTTCCTCCCTTTCTGTAACCTGCTAAGCTCTCAGGTTCCAGTCTAGGAAAGAATTGGAATAGCTTGACAGAGCCAGGTACCCGCTAAAATCTATTACTCATCAACTCAACTCTGGTTGGTTAATCCCCTAGACTCGATGTCCCAAATATCACTCTAGCGGAAATACACTAGTGCTCAAGCTAGCTAAACATTCCAATGATGACTTATACAACAGCACAATGCAAGGGGAACGTGTGAGATTACGAATTTGTTAATGATCGATAAAATTCCAAGCTAGTAACGGGTCGCACGTTGCATGATTTGAAAAATTCGCGTGTCACTTATTTTTCATATTTCTGGCCACCACCACTCTTCCAGCCAACATGCTAATTAATAGTCCCCCTTACTTCCGACCATCATGGCAATACCAGGCACCACGCCTATTTAAGCTTCCTTGAACTTTCAACCACCACGCTTATTCTCAACTCTACGTCTCTGTGAGACTTAACAGTTAAGCAGGAATGGGTTTATGAAAAACCCCTCTATTTTTTTTCTATCACCTTCCGTTTCACTTCCCAGAGCCTTTCCGTCTGTAACAGGTATATATTCATTTTGATATGGGCTGCTTTATAATCGGTCAGAGTTGATCACATGGGACTGAAATTGTAAGAGCCCATGCGTCGCAATCTATCCACAGACGTGAAGGAAAACCTCAAATTTGATTCATTAATAGTTTAAAAACTATAAGTTTTAAATTATTTTCTTATATTATGCGATCGTATGTGATGTCGATGTTACACGTCATATTGTATTATATTACACTATACTATTATTACCACCTTCGTAATAAAGAAGTGACGATTTGAAAACACTCAGTTTGAAGAGATACTAACGAAAACTGAAAATGATCCCGGTGGTGACATTTTCACTTTTCTCTTGAATCTTTTCAAACTATCATTTTTGTCGAATTCTATCATGAAACCTTTTCTTCCTAATCTTTGATGTTTCCTTTACCTTTTGTAAAATGCTAATCAATAAATCAACAATTTTAAAGGCTTCTGACTTCGATTGTAATACATTAATTTTCTTTCTTTATTGAATTACATTCCAGCAGTCATGAATTCAAATTTGTAAAGTTATATAATTGAAACACTTTGCTAAGAGTCATTTTTAGTTAGGCATTTCGTACGTCCAAAGTTACTTGATAAGGTTGTACTGGGTTAAATAATTAGAGAATCTCTTTCAGTATCTTGGTGTTAGAGAGGATGATCGTACAAAAACATTGAGCAAAACTAAGGAGTTTTTGTACATACATTTACATCTTCTTCAGGGTGTACTTAATCAGTACATCCATCTTGACTGCCCAAACTTCAAAAACGCTTTCCTTAAAAGCTGACATTTTATTACTTCTCAAATATTCCACTTTTCTACCTGGACTTTATGACGAACAAGCAGCTTATTAACAACTGGTAGAAGGAAACGGTATTCCCTAGCAAGAAAAAACTAGATTGACATTCTTTCAAGGTATATAGCAAGATGTTTTTGCAAATTCGGTGTCCTTGCTTGTATATACAACATCGATCTGATCGGTATTAGTTAATAGCAACAAGTTTTCCCTTTATGTTTTTTATGTTGTCTTGCAACCATTTCAGACTGTGAATTTTACAAAATTTAAAATAATTGCTAAGTTCAGTATTTAAAAAGTTGGAAAAGAACCTCCCTCCCGTTTCCAACTTTACATCACAGAATTTTTTTTTAAAGTGACACATCGCTTCTCAATTCCTTGTTCTGTTGCAGAATTTATTTATTTATTTTACTCAGCATCCAATTTCTCTTTCGATCATATAAAATTGGGCCAAATTCGGAAGACAATTATTTATAATAGAAAATAAGCCCAAAGTTGCGAGTCCTGTAGATTTGTTCTGGAAACTTTGATTTGATTTTCTTTGCCATCGGAGAGTAACATCGGAGATATCCGTAAGTCTTATTGTTATGCAGGTACACAAGCTAGGAATAGTGACCAACATAGTGAATCTTTTTAATAAATAAGCGCTTTCTCTACATATAACCATCATGATAATGAGGCGCTACCTTCAGAACTGATGTCATGAATTAGACTTCGCTGCTGTAGGTATTTTTTAATGGTCACTGCAGCACTATCATTAGTGTAAAGACCAGAGCAATGACCAATCATTCTGTTTAGTTTGTATCACCCATGTTTGAAGACTCGTAAACAGTGGCAAATGCAATTCTCCCCTTTCTTCTAATGAAATTTTTTTGAGATGCAAGACTTAATACAAGAGTGACCGAAGTATACCTGGGAATGTAAAACGTATATATAGGAAAAATTCCCTGAATTAAGTAATTCAGAGCAATAAAGATACATTCCACTCCAATAATTGCAAGGAGCTAGAAATCCATTTGTTGAACTTTACGGATGATAAGAGACAAGTTGGTATTCATAAAAAACGCTTTCTTAACCCCAAATGCGTAAAGAAACATAACTTTAATAACCACACAAAATATTTTTGGACTTCCGGTATCCTGACTTTTTCACTGTCTAAAAGATGTCGTGTGATCTGAAAATTAGGTAAACCCTTAGCGTCATCTACGTTCTCATCTAGTTTGTCCTTACATGATGCATTCCCTAGCCTATAAAAGTAGCTCCATGGCGAGAAGATGCGAATATATAAACAATACATGACTGAATTTCTTTAAGTCAAATGCTCTTTGTTGGAAATGAGGTTCAAATCCTGTATCAATATTTTATAACCTCTATGGTGGTCACGCTGAGGGAACATTATCCTGTACAAATACGGCTTGATGGTGTACTATTGCAGCAAGTCAAGGTGTTCTGCTACCTGGGAGTTTACATCCAGGAGAACCTGAAGAACGATGTTGATGTACCTTGAGGCATTGCAAAGGCCAAAGACAGTTTCTGGCATAATTTGTCGATACGCATAAAACACAAGTCTCTCCGTACCATGGTCTTTCCATGTACGAGGTATGCCTGACTGGCGCACTCAAGAAAAAGATATCATCATTCAAAATGTGAACTCATCGAAGGATCCTCAAAATTAGCTGGAAGGAGAAGAGAATAAATGAGACTCTACTGCACCGCATGGGACTGTGCAAGCCCCAGTTATATAACTGCATCCTCGGGAGAAAGGCATTGCCTTTGGTTACATTGCTAGAGGTTTGGCAAGAGAAGTCCTGCGGTGGAAAGAAGGGAGGGAGAGTCCGACATCGTCAAACGGATGACAGATAGCAAGGACATCAGAGTCAGCATGGTGATGGCTCAGGACAAGTAAAACTAGAAGGTCTGCATCAAGGATTGCTATCCATGGGTACCAATGATCGGCAACGGTCATGGTGACAAGTAAGTAAGTAAGTATACCCTTACTACGGGTATCTCTTTACCATTAAGGATAGTCTTCTATTTCCATTCGGTTAGCTTTCATCAAAATGATGTCCCATATCATGTGCCCCAACAGAAAGAGAGGACAGAGTTTTTACGCGTCGGCAACAAGAACCAATTCAATATAAATAAGGGTAACGTAAACTACAATTTTTCAAGGCAAATGATTTGTTTATCAATGATCTATACTTCTACTCAATATCATCGACATAGCACCAGGGTTTTAGCGTAATAGAGGTGATGTATAAACACCTCTCCACAGTTGTATAGGTCTCTTCAAAAGCCGGATAGTTATAGAGCTAAAGTTGACCCTAAGCGAAAATAAATAGTAACGGAGGAAATAAACAATGGAAATTATCTTGCAGTTTGCAGCCGCAAATCGATTGTCACAATAACTTTTGTGTTGTTGTTTCAATGGATTATTGACATAAAAAATAAAAGAACTGGGGTATCAATAGTTAAGATTATGAAAAATGTGAAAGTCATATGCGGTTAGGCTAAAGGGGAGACTTCGAAAGCATGGCGTCGTGATTGTAAGTGAGGAGGAAATCATCTGTGGCTGCAAAGACTATTCAACAAACAACAAGATGATACTTTACTTGTCCCGCATAGCGACTCCATCAGAATTTAAATTGATCCCAATGGATTAAAGTTCTTGATGGAAAGACAATGTTGCAACATCAGCACTCGAAAACGGGGTAGCCTAATATATTTGGACAGCAATCACGAAGCCTGGAAGGGTTAGAGAATGGGTTAGAGAATAAGCTGCCTTAACTCCCAAAGCTCACTGAAGAACATCAGAACCATTGAATATATCTTCAAAGGTGTCAAAATGTGATTCCAAAGCTCTGTAGCATCATAGGAAAGAACTTAATTAACATTGTAGTACAATTAGAGTATTTTGATTTTATTTGAATTTTGAAATGACTCTTATTCGGATACAGTTCTCAGTATTGTTGAATCATCTGTATCCATTGAAATAAAGTTCAAACATTTGAAGTAGCAAAATTCTAGAGAGAGACTAGGTGGATGCAACCATGACATGCTTTATGAACGAAGAGTATTCTTTTATTGGAACTCGTCGACTCATTGATGGCTAGACATGAACTCTCCTCCGCATAAAAAGCTCCGTACTGCAACCTGCATGGAGCCTTTACGCTGTCAGGGGTCTACTACCATAAAATATGTGTGCTTGACGATCTTAAGGAATTGGCTTTGCGAACGAGCTTAGATGCAAACATAAAGAAACTAAAAGTAACTTTATATTTCTGGTGTACATGGAGATTTGATTTGCAAATTGCAGAATTTCATTATATAATTCCCGAAAATTAAGTACTAAAGCAGCAGAAAATACTCAATAAAAATCATATTGGCAGAATATCAAATTCCTAAAACTTAGCTACTGATGGAGGAGAAGACATTCCGCTGCCTTGCACTTATATAAATGCTGAAATCATAAAGTTTGTACGATGTACAACAGTGCAGAAGCTACATCAAGTCGATCCTATCAAGAAACTGTTTATATTACAATATTTTCATTTTCTCGCAGCCTAACAAGCTATTCATGGCAAATGCACCCCTAGTTAAAACTCTTGCAACTAATTAACATATAATCTTAAAATAGATAAATAAATAAATAGATAAATAACGGAGTTGCAGTGTGTCTTGTCTATATAGATAGTCGTGACTAGACAAGAAAATTGAAGTCTTATTATACACTATACTCGATCATTATCATTCATTTGCAAAGAAATTTTCTACAGAAATCAGAGTTCTCTTGATAAAAGTAAAGAACCTTTACAGAAACTGATGATCGGATATATTATTGACAATTGTGTCAGATAACTTTCCTTCGTTCAGGTGGCACAGAGAGGCTTGCCATTAAAAATTGTGTAGAGCCGTACGTCGACGTTCACCCTTGGCGTAGAAGGAGCTGATGTGGTGAATAGGGAGGAAGAGCATGTTAATAAATGGTTTTCAGTAACGTTGATATAAGTAACTTAAATAAATGTATCCCTACAGCGATCTCTTTCAATAGTGATCGATATTAACATAACAAAATTTTAAACTATCTAATTCTTTAGTAATGCAATGTTATTTTGTAATTTCTTTTTAAAAATGGCTTGTATGGAAACATTATTTTATAATTTAAAGGTGGACTAGGCTTAACTCTCTCTTACATGATTCTCTTCGTAGATGAAATATCACTTTTTGAATAAATTATTCACAGTATTTTTAGATCATTAAATCTTTATATAGTATTGTACTGAATACGAATATTGTAATCTGATAAAGATAGCCATGCTTTTGAAATCTTAAGCCTGGTTCCCACTTCGGCGTAAGGCTTGTCGTTGCCCTTGTTCTTGTCCTTATCTTGCTTCAAGACAAAATGGGAACCAGTTGGCTTGTCTAGTTTTGATTGACAGCTCGCGGCGTAAGGCTTGCCGAGCAGAATGAAAAAGTTTTCATTCTTGCAGGACAAGCCTTGTTGTGTTCCTTTTTTCTCGGCATTCTTTTTTGGAAGATTGCACGTGTGGGGATCGTTTGAATGAACATGTAAACTGAAGTATTAGTGAAACCTCACGAGATCGTTTGAATCACAGTAGAAGTTTGTATCTTAGGACAGTCGTTTGCCTTTGAACTGATAACAATCGAATCAAGGCGATACTCTATTCGTCCATTTCACAGCTATTCTCGCATTTCAAAGCTCGTGAAGCCATTTGATTATTTTTAGTTGAGTTTGATCAATCGAAGTCAGGTGCTCAACCAAGACATAGACAACGACTAGGACAAGAACAAGCCTTACTCCGCAGTGGGAACCAGGCTTTAATAATTATACGAGCACGATAGAGAGTGGCGACGTAACTTCAGTTGCCAAATGCTGATACCTAAATATTCATTGTTCTAAAATTAAGAGTAAATTTTAATATTTTTCGGTAAATATAGGATTAAGCAGTGCTCTGGGCGTAAAATAACTAGCATTCTTTAGTTAAATATTGGGAACAATCCTCATGGGCCTGTGGAGAAATGGGACGTCCTTAAGAGGACGGATGAAGAAGCACTGGGAGATGCTAGGGGTTTAAACGTATGCCTTGAATAAAATTCTTTTTTGTCTCGATTTGCATAAATAACTCCACTTGTTACATTAACAGGATTTATTTCTATCTTATTAACATTTAAACTTTTGCTTTACTACTATCTTTTCAGACAAAAAGGGTTAAAAGGCTTTTATTGAAAGAGTTATTACTACAGAAAATCTGTATGCCACTGAATTTGTTGTTGACACAAAATCATTCCCAAACTTCTGATGAATTGAGATTTTTAAAGCACTAAGCCTAACGATAGAAAAGTAAATTGAACCTCACTCGCAGCTAATTTTATCATGGCGTCACAAGTATATTATCAGATAGATTTGACTCAATATTTCCCTGCAACAAAACCTATTGATACTGACATTTGGATTCTGTGATGGTAATTCTAAGATACTTCATAAAGTTGCAATATGAAGTACCTTCCATCTTCAATAATGGAAAGTATATGATGCCATGGAGACTGCGTTTTGGATAGTTATGAAGCAAGTATCTAAGCTGACTTAATCTCGAATATTTTAAGCGTAAAATCCCCTATGCAGTGGGCACATTGAGAGTTTTGGTATCCCGCAATCATTAAGAGATGAAATAACAATTGTTGAACAGTCTGTGGTAATGCCTCTATCCACAAGCAAATCATAATAAGACCTGCCTTTGTCATTATATAAACTTTTTGGAATAGTTTACTGATTTCTGTAATCTCGTCAAAGGCTTAGACGTAAGAAGTAAAATTTTAACAGGTACTTGTTCACTTTATTTATTTCATAGCAGAGAGCCATTTAGCCGTGTTTTTCAACTAGTATTTTGCACCAACGTAAGCTGTTCACTGATAAGAAAATAAAGGATTCCAATCACTATAAGTGCGGTACTCGTATTGGACGAAACAGCGGAGATTGCAAGCGATAAAGTAAGTCGATCCTTAAAGACGTATTTCTCTAACCGTAATGACCTGACTCAAATAGCTTGTCATTAACATTAATGCTTCGAGAAGTAAATTATGTTAAATTTTATTGACTGTTCAATTTAAGTGAACCGTAAGATGTTTACAGTACAAGAAATGTCGCTGGATTTAATGCTGATGTTCCTCAAGAACTGCAGGTGAAGAGACCATGTTGATCCATGTTAACAACATATTACCATCAAACATATCAAAATGACAATAATCTAATTATATGAGTTAACCTCTTGATGTTTGAACTCTTTAACGATTTAATTCCACTATAAAATGGATATGGCCAAAAAACTTTGCATTATTTGTTGACATGTAGATTGCATATGAATAAATCCTATATAGCTGCCAATAAGAAATTGTTTCAAGGGAAATGCAACCTATTTTCCATTTTCTTTAGAGAAGATACAGAAGAGTTGTTTGTCTTCCACTACCATGCCTTAATTACATCAATTAGTCTTGGTGAATAATGCATTCTACCAATGACTTTGGCAGAACTAGTAAACTTGAAAAAGAATTATCTCGAAACAGCAGAAATCGAGATTGTTTATTTGGATAAAATAAATATATGATAAACTTGTAGAAATTAGCTCATCAATTTATTCTATAATCCTCAATAAAGCAGAACAAACCACGTTGTAAAAATATATGAAAAACAACACAAAAGAACAACTAGTTTGGAACTGACAAACCAGTTTATCTCTTTGTTGTATATATACAAATCGAACAAATACCTAAAGGCCAGATTACAAGCTTTCGGTTGAAGAATCTTTTTCAAGTATACAGATGAAAGAACCATTAGTTAGATTTAATTATATAAAATTAAACAATAAAATAACTAAAATTGTTTACTCGACTATTTAGAAGATAGACTAATAGCTAAGTTGGAATTTCTATGATACACGCGACACCATTTTGAAAAGAGTTGACGGTCTTAGGATTAATTGCTTGCAGTTTTCTTTGTTAGCATTTATTTGGAAGCGGCAGCGTTATTTCTATATACATATATGATAAATCTTAGTGTATTGAGCACAGTACTTCTCAAAGCCCACATATTATATATAACAGTCTATATTTATTGCAATTTTTAAATTTTTCCCCTCTTCCCATGAAGATACTCATAATTATAAAAAGCTTAGCCCGTGTTCACAGTCTGTTTTTGTATTAAAGAATTTTATTGTACACGTAAAATTTTGTAATACCTGTATGAATTTTTTTAAGATGCCTTTTTGTTTTTATTTCTGTATACAATATCAACCTAACTGTTGGTTGGACTGAGCAAGAAACATTGGTTTCGAAAGCTGGGCAGCTATATCAGTTCTTGTTTTTATTTGTCTTTCATATATTTATACAATAGGTCTGATCCTTCTATTTTAAACTTTATATGTATATATATTATAAAATGGTACTAGTAAATGGTAATATCTGTCCAGTGTCCTAATCAGGGACGTAGGAACAGGGAGCACTGGGGGTACGTGCCCTCCCAAGATTTTCAATAAGCAAAAAGTGCCCTTTTGTCCACTCTTAAATCTAACACGTACTCAGTTGTTCTGTGAGTGAAAAGTGCCCTTTGACTGTTGTACCCCCTAGTTTGAAATGCTTTCTACGTCCCT
Organism: Carybdea cf. marsupialis auct. non (Linnaeus, 1758); assembly: GCA_010016065.2. Taxonomy (NCBI): domain Eukaryota; kingdom Metazoa; phylum Cnidaria; class Cubozoa; order Carybdeida; family Carybdeidae; genus Carybdea; species Carybdea cf. marsupialis auct. non (Linnaeus, 1758). Next base: position 19,738 of record JAAAKL020003499.1, read on the forward strand.
GTTCCTAATGAGATCACGAAACTTTTAAAGTACAAAAAGAAATCCTGTATTATTTTCTTTACTTATTCACTCTATGCTTCTTTCATTTAAAAAATTTATAGAACAGGAATTTCCATTTGTACTTTAACCCGCACGTTAATGTCATATTGATCAGTATTTACGAATGTAGATATTTGCGTATTTCAGGTGGATATGCATTTATTAAGAGAGGTCAGAATGACATATATTCGCATTGATATAACTTTAAATATGATAAACTTATTTAGAGTTTAGCATAATAAAATTAAAACCTCATTCATTTTCACAATTCTCCAATTGACAATTTTGACAATAGATACTTGCTAAATTTATTTGAAAGAGACACAAGCGGAGTTATATGTCTTCATGAAAACAAGACGAAGCTGTTCATATGACAACATTTTAAGGTAAATCTTCTAATATCAATAACGGTTAAGTACTCAAGTTCCCAATAAAAATATATTTACTTCGTTTTGGATTGAAGTCAGATCATATATGCGACGACTTTTTAAGCAATCTGGAGACGTGTGTCTAAAATGCACCACATGTATGTTTGATGTCACATGTTGCTTTTTAGGGCAAAAATTGCAGGTGTGCTGGCTGGTCGATAAAAGCTTATATACTAAAGGAGTTTTCTCAATCATAGGTGAATATGACATTATGAAAATGACATGTTCTTAAAGTTAGAGCACAAGTAAGACAGTGCCGCAACAGCCATTGTGGTAAGGGGGTAGGTACACTACACTTTTGTTGACGTTTTATAATATAGGTATATGGATCTCAACAATGCCCCTTTTCCTAATCGCCCCTTATATGCACATTATATACACTCATAGAATTGTTGCCATGGTGCTAAAAATGAACTCGGGGCTCATTTTGCTGCAAGTGACTCTTTGCAGATAATATTGATAAAGTTAAGCAAAACAATTACAACACAGATTGCCCCAACATGTTGTTATATCAAATGAATTATATGAAATGAGTTATCAAATGATGCTAGCTGTTACTACCTAAGTACGAAAAAAAGCACGAGACTGAACTGTAATCACAAAGAGCGTGGCTGTTTTATTTATTCATAGATGGTCCATCAGAAAAATATACATACGTGACGTATTTGACATATTTACTACATCCATTGATCTTACTAGACTTACACTATAAGCGTTTACATAATTTACAATAGCAACAGATATTTTAACAGACATCATCTTCCCTTGATTATTAAAATAAGAATTCATTTAACATTATTGACCCTCACAAGCATGGGATTTTGGAAGTAAAACGAGACTTACCTTTAAGTTGAAGTTTAGCTATAGCTCTGTGATTTATCAGCCTGAAGTGAAGGAGTTACACTAGAGTGTTTCACATATCCCATGTGGTTGGGACCTGCGCAGTGCTCTAGTGCGACTTCGTAACAACAAGGGCTGAAAAAGAAGTAGATCTGCCTTGATAAAGGGACTTTTACATCCGAAGGTAGTATAATTATAGTCACGAAATTGCCAGTTGTGATGAGAGCGGTAAGTTATTGTCGCACCGATTTAAAGAATACAACTTAACTCTTACTTAGATTTTAATTCGTCTTCTAGGTAACCTGTTATTCAAATGATTGGATTAGCTGTATCGCTCGCATGATAATACATAAAACAGGTTCACGTGATGTCGAGGGCACTACAAGACTCACATGATAGCGAAAATAGCATTTATCTTATTATACGTAGTACCCAAAATCCGTATAGTAGAGAGTTATGCTTAAGCCAAAAGGGTAAAGATTATGGTAAAAATAGTGGTGCATTTCGAGGAAAGAAGCACACAATAGCAGTAGAGTTGCGAGCAATTGAATGAAAACATTTGGTGGCCCTTCATTTTGCATCCATTACTGAGTAAGCCTATGTTACGTACATCGTCAGTTCTAAGGGACAAACAGTCAAACCTAAGTTGCAATATCAAACTAAGCAGACATAAAAGGTGCGTATCGATTTTCTACAGATTTATATCATCCCTCACCCATTGAAATCCTAGAAATCTTCTTACAACTCATAGATAGATAATCTAGGGTCTTGTTAGTTGTTTGAGAAGCTGCAGGAAATGTCAAAACTCGATATCTTTTCCTCAATATGGGTTTCATTTTTGAATACAGTTATTCATTTCATTCAAGTTGTGATGAAAATCTATCATCTTAATGGTTTCTTTCAATAACAATAACAATAATATTTTCTTCATAAGCACTTTCTGTGAGTCTATTTCCTATTTCTAATCTTACGAGTGTGTAAGATATTTACGTCGCCTGTGTCGGTAAGCACAAACATATGCAAGCAAGATTTTATTATGCATCACCTTATTTATTTAATTTTATCTATGATGTTATGATGTATTTATAGCTTGCTTTTTTGTACATTACTTTAATCTATAATTTATAAGTTAAGAAACTTGACACTGTCCTTATTTTCTGTTGGCACATATTTACAACTGCGCAAGTGAGACGAACCTTTTGAAGGGTGATGTTGTTCTAATATCATGATTTAAGAAGAGCATCAAGTCTAATTATGCTTACGCTTACTACTTTTATATCTAATATAGAATATAGATATAGAAGTAAAGTAAAATAAATGAGTAATCGGAATGTACATCCTTTCAACATGACCTACGCAAGCAAATTCTATACAACTACATGCTTTTTAGTCCATCTCATCACACCCAGAGCAAATATTTGTTGTTTGTTCTAGTGATAACGAACGAGTCTTAAGGTTGCTGACCAAAAGCTAAATTTCTGTAAGTTACATTATGTTTTCCCTTGCTCTAGAATTTTTAAGACAACTTTTTAGCTATATGTTCCTTTTGTGCCTAAAAAGTATAAATCTTCTACGAAGGAGAGAAAACTTGCACAAAATCGCGACATCGGTCATTAACAGGTTACGTCATAATGTATCTTTCGTGTCGTCATGAAGGATTTGTTTTTGCCATATTTATTGACAAAGAAGCCAGGGCTATAAGAGGAAAATGAACACTCTTAAGAAAGTTAAAAGAATAAGATACTTTTGATTACCAATACTTACATCTTACATCTTACATCTTACATCTTACATCTTACATCTTACATCTTACATCTTACATCTTACATCTTTCCTTTTACATATTGCGTAAGGTCCAAAGTACTGCACGGAATCGATATTGATAGTATATATTTGCCATGTCTTGAGTCGCAGTCTTTTCGGAGCTACATTTCGAGAGATACTTCTCCCATCTTCAGGCGAAATAT
>JAAAKL020003500.1:0-23003 GCA_010016065.2 Carybdea cf. marsupialis auct. non (Linnaeus, 1758)
GCATTTACATACTTTTGGTATTGTTGACGATTTAAATTCATTTTTGTTTTGTTTAACTTCTTTAAAAGGGTAAAGGATTCAAGAGAATTGTTTGCTCCCTACGATTGTATTATCTTCGACTGTAGTAAGGAAACCATTTGAGGTCTGTGCGTAGTTTTTTAGGAGTAGGTTTTGATTTTTAAACGGGTCTCACAACTATGTAACGTTTTATACAAGGAATGACAAAGTTTGCTTTCTCTTCCATTATCTACTTGGATATGTGCTAATAATAATGCAACGGGGTTCATTAAAACTAAGGTTTTTTTTCATGACGATATTTCCTTATGATGACATGTACAAGGGGAGAGATAAGACCACCCTGTTAAACCCCGTCTACCCACAGTTATATATCTGTTACCTTAGAATGATTTCAGAATTGCAACTTAAAACTTCGACCCCTCCCTTGAGTAGACCCGAAAAACCTTAAATACCCCTGTTTTTCTTTCAGGTTTTTCAATTGCTTAAAGCACCATTCAATGATAATAGTGTGAATGGACCAATGCTTAGAATCGAGGAAATTCCTGATCAGAGGAACGCTCCTATTCGACACATTCTTCGACTGTCGTATCGACTTTTGCGCAACTCATGTAAAGACTACAGGAAAAACCAGGTAATGTGTAACTATTTTGTGAATTAGTCACATTTTTTCTCATTGTTTTTCGATGATTGTGTAACCTTATTTTGACCAGACACTGAGTTGTTATCAATACCGACCAATAAATATCAACTTTTAAAAGATAAGGATATGATACGATTTACTGATATTCTGTTTTGCTCATGCTCAACTACAATCTGTTTGTAGTTACGCAATGTCTAATGATCGTACATATTTTTCAATGGAAGAAGGAACTTAAATTGTGGTGAAATCGTGTAGTGGTGATGTAGGATTTGGAGCGGCAGAATGTTGTCAGCCGAGTAATAATTGCATGCTGGGATGTTCATTTTCATCATTCATTTTGGACTCCTTTCGACTGGTTACTAACAGCCTTTCCTTTCACGAATACACTCTCTTTCTCCACTTCATCCGATCAGCAACATATTTTTTTTGCGCGGACCAACAGAACTGCACTCCTTGAAAGTGGTATCTTTCTTCCAGTCCAGATTTGGCCTTTCTCTTTCCCTTCTTCATTCCAATATAAAGTCCAGAGCTCTTCTTGCAGCTTCTTTCTTGTCTCTTCTCATAACATTTCAAAGGTATTGCGCGTCTCCTTGTGACATCTGCGATGGTCTCCTGCAAACCTTGTCCCCCCAATAGCTCTTATGATCAAGTCCTATCGATCAACATGTCACCACACATTTCTTTCTTTTCTTTCATTTCTTTAAACGTAACTCGTTTCTACCAAGCAACCATGTTACAATAAACAACTTTTATGTCAAGACAGCCAAGAGGAATGATGGTCAATTGAAAAACAGGATATTTCAATCTTCGGAGATAGTTTATCAGAAATCTGGTTCGGGATGTTCTTTTGCCCCGCGGTTACGTTTTGTTTCTTTCGGAAACGCCACTGCAACTTGAAAATTGTGGCGTAAATGTAACTCTTTGCCCTTTCATATGATCGGTACTGCAGTTTTACGATAGCATTTTTAGATGTTAGATGTTAGATGTTGTTTCATGATTGTGTGAGGTCCTCTTTCTGGAGCTTCTATCGTCATAGCTTTTTCTATGGTGCTCACCTCTCAAGCTCTCTTCACGTGACCAAACCACCTCGATCTGCTCCTAGGCAAGTTACTCGCTATTCTTGCAAGGTCGCATCTTCTCAGTACCTAATTACTCGGTACTCCGTCCTGCCATCTGACACCTGCCATTTACCTCAGCATCCTCCGTCTGTTGTCCTGATTACCTTCTTCAGTCTGACTGTCAGAGGCCACGCCTTAGATCCATACATCAGGACTGGCCTGATACATGCCTCACACACGCCTGATCGGTATTTTAGAGGTACACCAGGGTTCACTAGGAGGCTGGAGATCTCCTAATTCAGCCAAGCTGCAGCGATCCGTCCGCTGACTGCTACCTAGACTCCTCTCTCACAGTCCAGCTCATGTCTAAGGTATCTGAAGATGTCAACCCCCGCCAGCCCTCCCTCCTCCAACTTTATGCTGCCATCTTCTGTCCCCTAGTAACCCACATCGCACCTCCGACAGACGAACTGTCTTACTCCAGCAATACTTCGCAGTCTTGAGCGCCTCTTGCGGCACTACGCATTGCATGTACGACATAGGATCAAGTTTGCTCCAACTTCCCGTCCGCAGCAACTAGGGTTGCCCACAGCACGATATATTTCTATTCGATTAGTTGGAATTTTTTGTTTAATCGATTTATTGCTATCAATGGGCGTGGCATGGGTTTCTTAGAAATGTCCAAGAATATTATCCATTAATTTTACGATACAATATTTTCATGTCGTGTAGAGCAACACACAGTTTGTATTACTCTGCCGAAAAAAGTAATTACTCCACAGAAACAAAGAAAACAATTGCAAAAAGAAGGATCACATTGAATAAACTGTAAATTGTCTAAGTTTACTTCAGGGTTCTAAATATTTCGTGACGATAATGCAGAACTAGTTAATAAAACGTTTGAAAGGCTTGCTTCATTAACGGGAAAGTAAAAAACCCAGTGCCATAACAACCATAAATGCTAGGGGAAACGTGCCTCCACGTTTGCGGAAAGCATTGTCACGCGTGTAAGAAAAGAGAAATTTGTCCATTTGAACAAGGAAGTGCCTCAAACAGCCCTCCTCTATGAAAATCGTTGTTAGGGTTCTGAAAGCTGTATACTTAATGCAACTTAAAATTACATTTCGTAAGTATTTCTTGGAATATGTTCTCAAAATATCCTTACACTGGGCTTGCCCTAACTCGTTTTGTAGACAAGCAGAAACTTTTTACCCGTCTATACTAATTCTTTTAAAATGAAAATAATTTATGCCTACCTTGTACCGTTGGACTTACTTCGAGTAAGAATGTAAGTCATATTTGAAAACGAGTCTTCGTATTGCGTTTCATAGAACGGAATTTGACTTATAACAAGAAATTAGTTTAAATGAATGAGAGAGAAACGAAGCAGTAAGGTGACTGATGAGAGCTATGCGTCTATTATTCTGTTTTGATTGTACGTTTTTGATCTGAAGAAAACCCTAAACTTTCTTTTAACGCCGTTATTTTGTATGTGAACTCTGGTTAAAAAGCAACAATGGATACAACCCTCGCCAAATCTACCCCATTTTGACATCAGAGGCATGCAACCCCTCCCTCAAGTATTATCGCCCAGTTTCTTTTGTACTCTATCTTTAAAACAGTCAGCTTAATTATTTAAACAATATTTGGGCTGATTGATGCTGGTGGTTTTCTTGCACAAATGACTTTCGTATTTTCTGGTTTCTGTAGTATCTTGATTATGATTATTTTTCTTTGCAAAACAAAATAGTGTAAGGCGTATTTCCATTGCTATTCTTAAAAGAACGATATCCCTGTTAGCCGAAAAGGTCTTTACCACGCCTTCACGTTTTGACGGGTTCAAGAATGATGCTTTGCTGCTAGCAAGTGGATTGTCTCAGGTGTCTTTGTCTGTTCCTTAATTTTTGATCATGCGTTCGAGATGAGAAAAATCACCAACTGAGATCACGGCAGATTATCGATCATCGCAAACATTCAGATTGCCATGTGACATTCGATCACTGTTAATTCTGTATTGTGATTGATCGTAATCAGAAGGCCAGACAATTGATCATCGCCCTGAAATAATGGTAATCTTTTTATTATTGCCATGAAAACGAGGCATTCGAAGATAGTTCTGCTTCAGAGATAATCGAATGTCAAACCAACCTTCGATTGGTCAATTACATTTATGTTTGGTGGAGCCCTACCAGCGACCACAAGGATACAAACAGATCTTCATAGTGTGGCTGCCGTCTTTTGTGTTTGGAATTTTTAGTGCCTCTTGCCCTTGCCGACACTAAGCACTGAACTCGGTTGTGGCCCTAGCCTTTTTCCGAGTAGGCATACCCTACAAGACAACAGGGGGATATGAATTAGTGGTTACGTTCTCGTAGCCTTTGCCTGAAGAGGATCCTTGCAACTCAGCAGGTCTGCTCATTAGGTCCTTCCTCACCCTGCTCCCTGAAGGTTACAGAATGCCTGGTACACTATCCGAGCAAAGACGTAGGTTCGATGTAGCCCTTCCACTTCCATCATGGTTACATAGACTCTAATGGCAGCTTCGACATGGGGAAGGTTGTACTTGAAAATTTTATATTGGACCACCGGATATGTGTCCTTAGATTTTTTGTGCATCTTTTATCTTGATCTTTGTCAGCGATGATAAAAAAGGAGTTTGAAGGAGAAATGACTTTCTTGAACATAATGCAACCTGTTGACATGAGGTTAAAGTTGACTTTTGTCTATGTTAGTTCTTAGGAATGGAGAGACATGATTACTGTCGTTTTACTTGTTCCGTGATAAGAGTGAGAGATCATTGAAGGCAGGTGATTTGTTGCTCCCTTCTTCTCGTCGCGGATGTTTCTTAAGTAAATGAGGTTAATGCGGGGTGTCACAATAAAGACGCACTCAGTGTCTAGGGGGATTAACAGTGAAGCAAATAGAAGTAATCCCCTATTTATTAGCGAGGTGGACTTATTTTGGAGTTTTAGCGAGAAACCATCTTGTTAAGTTGTGTGTCACGCAACTTAGAATAGCGTTTCTAATGGGAGATCATAATTGAAGTTTTGTTGTGAAGTATTTTGATCAGCGATTATAAAATCAAAGTTGACATTTTCATTTGATTAAGATGCTCAGCCGATTGCACAGGTTATTGTGTTGTGCACTGAATTATAATCTCTGCTTTTGCCTTGTTTTGAGAGAGAGACATGAACTTGGGAAGTGATTTGCCGTATCGAGTCCTTGGACGCCATAGGGAGCCCATAACTTATATAATTTTTAAATGGAGATGACTTTAAATGTAGGTATTGACAGTTTTAAACTTGGTGTTCTGCCCCAAGTTGCACTCTAGAACTACTATGCAATGTAAACATACCATCTTTTATAGGAAGGTAAAAGACTGCATGATATGGAAGTGTGTATATGAACGTCCAGTACATTCCTTTTCCCTGGAAGATAAAATGGTTTTAGTGTAATAGGTGACTTAGCGTTTACATACATAGACTGCAAGGTTGATGGTTCGGTATTTATCATCAGCAACATCTCGTTATCCTAAATTTCACCGTATCTAATCAATACCTCTTAACACACCTTCGCACCTTGGAGTGCATTCAACCTTGATGACAATGATGTCACTTTCTTAGTAACTGCTTCGCCCCCCTCTGGGTGTGGCATATACAGAAGCATGTTCTGTAACTGGCTAAAACTGTCTTACTTTTACTGAGTATTCATGGTTTTTATTTTTGGCAGTGATCAATTGCGTTCCAAGAGGTCAGGGTCAGGTTGTTAGATGCTTGGTAAGGAGGGGATGATGAACACATGCGCAATGAAACATTTTCGTTTGGTTTCTGCACAAATGAAAACATTATTTGCGTAGTTGTACTTTATATGTAATGAACTTAGAGGGATGATTGTATTTTCCATCTTTTAGTAAATATGCAACGGTAATGGAGCGGTTGATTAGCGTAAATAATAGCGTTATTATTTAATGTTATGAATTTTTTTATTTGTTTTTGTTTTCTTTTTTCAGGAGTATGTTGCGAAGCAGTTTCTATTCATGCAGTCACAGATAGGATATGATTTGCTGGCAGAGGAAACTATCACCGATTTAGTTCACAACAACAGAAAATTGTTAGAGAAACATATCACTGGAAGAGAGATTGATACTTTTGTTACGCTTGTACGAAAGAAAAGGGATTGTAGGTAAGGAAAACGAATCCCCTTGTGCACTTCAGGTATTAAATAGATTCTAGAAGGATCATAAAGCGTGTGCAATTACATGAAAAACGCCACTATAACACATAATCAACCCGATGGAAGATATATCTGACTTTAGTTTATTTGTAATTTGATATATTTTGTCATATTTGGCAATAACAGAAACCCTCTAAGGATGGCGCTTCAAAGAAAAGGAGGTAGTTGAATAAGCAAGATTTAAGGTACTGCGACTGTGTACAGCGATTTTTGTAATGCGAGCTTTCAGTGGCCGTAAATTCTTCAAAGGAGCTAGTTATACATGCAATATCTCTGTGTTTTACTATTTTAGGTTTTTGGATTACCTCTCCGATCTATGCGTATCAAATAATACCGCTATTCCAGCGATGCAGGAATTAATTTGCAAGGCAGTGTTACAGCCGAAGAACTCTGATTTGCTGTTGGATACAAGGTGATGTTTCGATTGTTTTATGATCATCATCGTTTGGTTGCAATCTTTAATCCTATTGTGATAATGTGTATTTTCCTTCGATTCGCATGATTATGGTGCTTTTGGAGTCCTCTACGCAGTCGTATATTTCCTGATACTCAATTATACGATATCTCTAGAGCTATGCCCTCCTACGAAAATGACCAACAATTCTGTTTTCAAATGTTGTAGTTTACTTGGTAGGATCCTTTTTGTGTTAGTAGAGTCGTCTGTAAGCATGACGTTTGAAGTAAAGTTTTGTTTAATTTGTTAACTTCCTCTTCAACGTATTTTTCTTCCAGGACATTTTGATATTCATTTATCTGTTTAAAGTAGTTTATCGGTATAGAATTTATATTGTTACTATGCTCTTCATTGGAAAAGTGTTAGCTTTAATTCGAAATTGAACGACGAAAATAGCCATTTGTGGTTGTGCATATGTGGTTGTGTTTTTGTATATTTTCGACCACACGTCTATTTTTTTTACACCAGTTTGCAGAGTTGATCGGCAGTTTCTTTATTATCAAAATACTACTATCTCTTGAAAAATCATAAAAATTCAGGCACAGATAGGTAAGCGCGACGAGTGTCAGGTAAACATTTTGCTAGGATTTTCCGGACGCCTCCTTCCCCCTACTCAGTGCAGAGTAGGGTTAACCCGTATTCGCCCATATTCCACTTGCCTTTTTTATCACTATGCACATAGTTGAAGCCAAGTAATTCATCCGTAGTTGTAAAAGAAAACAGATTCCAGGCTGATTTCAAAGTCTTACTACAACTCATTAAAACCACTGATAAATACTACCCCTCCATATTTCCAAGCTGCAGGAATCGTTTAGGCCAATGCACAGCCTGTGTCTTCTCTATCGTTTCTTTGATTTTTTGTCCAATCACTTCCATGTCAGTTCAAGTTGCCAGTCGCTAATTTGTCTTACTTGTTCTATTTAGGATTTACCATGGAGACATTTTTATATTTTGGGATAACGAGATGAAGTCACAAAGAGGCCTGGCAAGGAGTGCTGCAGCAGGAAATATGGGCGACATGTCATTGCTGAATTATTATAGGTAAATCTACGTCTACCATTTAGTGGAAAAGGTGATGCCTGAACTAACCAGTTCCGCGTGTTAGAGTTAAAGTTTTATGACTTCGAAGAACTACTGTAGACCTCGCATTCATTCGTGCTGAATCCAACCCATCAAATCAAGATTTTTGCTGAGAAAATCCAATGAAATTCTACCACAGTATCTGCTGCTTGAACTTGATTACCCTTCCCCAATTAGAAAGCAGGAATGAAGTGCCATTTTCCTATGGAAAGGATTTCGGTATATTGATATTGTTATCAAACGTGACTACTAGCTACCTGGCTTTTTGAAGCATACTGACAAATGCACGATCTGATTGACACAAGAGAATTTGAAAATGTTTTATAGGACAGCCGTTCTTTTTTATCACGGTCCTTTTCGTAACTTTGACCCTGACACTCGACAAATGTTGCTCTTCCAAATCGTAGGTATTATGATTAATCATATCATCAAATAGTAGCCACAAATGTCGTCACATGTTCACATGGAAGTTAACCTCTTTTTATGTTGTTTATTATGGTTTGGGCTTCCTATTTTATGCAATCGATTTGTTATTTAACTAGCATGCGTTGAACTTACGACTTCCTTTCAAAGGTCACGGACATCAATACAATAATATTCTACAGTAAACATTTTCAAAGGTTTTGAATATGAAGATCATTTCTATAACTTGATTGTGTCACAAGAAAGAAAATTGAAACATGCACTCTTGTCTTTTTAATCTGCTGAAACTCACTCTTTCCCAAAATCTAGTACTCTTAAACCAACCGTCGTATTCTTATTCTTGTTCTTGTGGTAAACTTGTTTCTAGAGGGTGTACATGAGCAAACAGTTAAGATGTTTGAATTGGTACGGGGGTGTTGGTGTTTGTTTAATATTGTTTTGCACCATCCAGTCATATGGGAACATTTCTGTACGCCCCAGTTGTGATACACCAAATACAATCGTAAACTTATGTATTAAACAGACATAAATTGCCTTTCCTTAATATTTAAATGGAGTTGGTTTTTCAATTTAATGTGGTAAATTTCATTGTCAGTAGCAGTAAGTAGAGTTCTTGCTTAAAAGAGGAAAGTGAAAGTTCAAGAATTTTCCACTTCGCACAAGGCAGTAAAATAGGTTAAGATGGGACCTATTTACATCATTGACTTATGACCATAACCCAGCTTGTTATAGCATAGTACACTTTTCAATCAAAAGTAGGCTGGAAATCATAACGAATCTATTTATTTTCGGCTTTTTGAAGAAGGGGAACTTTGTTACTGAAGTCTTTTTGTTTCTTCGTAATTTTGTAATGTTATTCACTGATTGCTAGTCATTTGATGCCCCTCTCTGCTTGTTGCAGGTACCAGCTGCATCTCTTTGCACAGATGTGTTTGGATCGACAATACCTCGCTATCAATAACATCGGCGAGCGTTTAGATATTGATTTAATATTAAGGTAAGATAAAGGGAAGTCTCGCTTGAAGGGTTATTGTCAATACGAACTCGAGCACAAAGATGTAGTGACTCAAGAGTTTCCTTTTCATGGAGAACTATTTTCCGTATTGAAAAGCCATAAAATTTCTAAGTAAAACACAGCGTTCAATTACACATCTTGATCCCCCGCCGGATTTTCAAAACATCTTTCGAATTCACCACATACATTTGCAGTGTGTAATTGAACCACGAAACTCCCGTAACGTTTTTCAGTGGCAGTACTCCAGTTCAGTGCTTTCCAGCTTCATGTTGGACAATGGACCTTTTCTTAGCACTTAATATATGAAACAGATCACCGTATGCATTACTGTTTACCCATCCCGCTGCTCGATGACCATATTTTGATGGAGATTGTTGGTTCTCTTATTTGTACATCTTATTAACATATTAAGGACTACCTCAAGACCCTTTCCTTATGCTCTTGTTTTTCGTTTAGAAGACCCCGATAACGTGGGTTATCGTGCAAAACGTAATTATAATGTAGCAAACGTTGAGTTGACAGGTGCTTGGGTTACTTATATGTACGTGGCGACACTTAATCTGTCCATGGTTATAGTTATCGGGCCAACTGAAGGGTGTTACTACCTAGTAACTGAGAGCCACTGTTCCACGTGATTTTCATATAATGCTTGGCCGGGAAACGAATGAAATGAACATAAGTAGCGTAACTTAAAACCGTAAGTCAAGTTTATTCAAGGCATTTTAAAAGTTGCCTTGCAACCGATAATTTACTCCGCAGCTCAGGCCTCTTGTAGATAACGTGCTCTGTTAAATTCAATGGAGATCGTTCACATAGCAACCGCTCACACTGTGCGTATGTGCTATTTCACCATCTTATCCACATCTCAATTTTTACATCATCGTACGGCTAAGCACAGCACAGTTCATATATTCCTCAACAACGATGTTACAGCGGGGTAACGAATCGAACATCCGTATCAAAGAACCAATAAACTGTGAGCCTGGTTTTGAAAGAATCTGGCTACCTCTGCCCCAGTATGAGACTTAAACAGTTGACACAGTTTCTCAACCAACTTTTAATATCCATATTAACTTTGGTATAATTCGAATTGTGTAGTTCAAATTACCATCTCCTCTACAAATAGTTTGGTAACACCCAGTGACGTATCCAGAAAAGGTTTCGGGGGAGCATTGTGACCCTGGGTGATGATGTCATTTTACTAATCATATAGGAACAAGGCGAGGCGTGTCCCAAGTAGATTTTAAACCGCCTCAAAACGTAAATTAACTTAAAGTGAAGCTTGTAAGTACTTGGGGAAAAGTTGGCTGCAACCTGACAGGGAAGGGGTATGGTCCAGTGACCCCGCCCTTGAATACGCCACTAGAAAGTTACCAAGTACGACTTCAAACACTTTCATGAGAGTAGAAAAGTCCCTTGATTGATTTGTGATGTTTAATCAAAGATGGTTTTTACAATTTGAATACATATCAGTTAAGATTCTTTGTTTTCTTACCTTCGCAGGATTCATGTTTTTTCTTCATTAATTGTTTTGGAAGTAACACCGGGTTACAAATTTGCCCTTTAATGTTCTCTAGGCGTGACCGTGGCTAAGAAACGCTCCATTAGAGTTTAGAGAGTGTTGTGTTGCAAATGTATGATTAAATATACGATGAATTTCAAATGTGAACTGAAGTGTTCGGTGACATGGTCTGCTTTGTCTGAGAACAGGCAATGGAAGGAGAATGCTTAAATTTTAACCAAGATGTTCCATTTCATGTATTTCATGCAATATACATGTCGCCTTCAATTGTGTTTTAGATGCATGTCGGATGAACAGCTGCCGTGTTTACTCCGTGCTGCTTTCTGCAGATTGATGCTTCATTTGCATATTGACCGTGACCCTCAAGAGCCTGTGACGTCAGTGCGCTATGCCAGACTATGGTCCAAGATACCGACTCACAATACTATAGAAGAGTAAGTGATTACTTGACGTCACGATATTTAAAAAGGGCTTGACTTACTGAACTTGTCTTCAGTACATTATCTTTACAAGATCTTCGCATATGTTGTATCGCCCATTTATCGGCCTTGGTCAGTAGCATTCCCCTCGATCAACAGAACTGGTAATTGGATCTCTTGACGAATCTTGTCAACAATTTTGAGTCCTTAGTCATTTACCACCAGACCTCTCCTTATATACACGTAGACAGGATGTGTTACAAGTATATTTCGATCTTTTTGCGCATGGCACATAGAACCATTGAAGAATTTCTAAAAGTTCCACGTCAAACAACAAACAGAAAATGTTGAAATCAATAAATGGCATCCTTATATAATAATTGAAGCATTTAGTTGTTACTTCTTGCTGAATTATTATAGGTAAATCTACGTCTACCATTTAGTGGAAAAGGCGATGCCGAACTAACCAGTTCCGCGTGTTAGAGTTAACGTGAAAGTGAAAGTGAAAACTGTTACAACTAATACACTGAGAAGAATTTAAGAAAGGAGTGAATAAAACTCTTCTGAGTTTTTGTTGTTCTTAGTTTTTATGGAAGCCATCTGTTAGAAGCTCTTCTTTCAATGATGTTTGAGAACGAGGTTATGCCCAGCTTTTAGTAACTGCATCGTAACGTTCGTGCTACTGAGGGAGAATATCGAATGATTTACCATGGTTGACCTGATGATCCCTCCGGCATTCTAGTGTGCCGCCAAACAGTGGTTTAAGGTCAACGTTTGACTTACCTTGGTTTTTTTAACGTTTAGGTACGATGATCACGTCAGGGAGGAAATGAGTGGCGAAAGAGGTGAATGCTCTGCAAGATTTCGCCCAACAATGGAATTCGTGGAGACATTCTTGAACAACATTGCAAAGGCTCATGGGAAAGGGTTCGAAGATCCCGATCAGAATAAACTCACCTTTGAAGTAAGTCGACGTCTTCTTATTATGAAGTTTTTATCAGGTCATAAAATTTTGGACGATCCTTTTCTCCTTCAGAGCTTCCTTGCCACTCTTAAAGAGATGGTGCTTGACGTTCTCCGCTGTACGATTGAGTCATACCTGGGGGGCTTTCCCAGGACACTATTAATTAGCACAGTATGTAAATGTTCCCAGTTCCACGAGCTCATACCATTGATCGAAAAATCATTACCTGAAATGTATGAAGCCGGTCATGCAATGCAATTTGATGGTGGCCATCGTTGAACCCTACCACAAATGACTAGTGAGTCGTTCCGTTTGTTGCATAGAACTTATTAAATCTATACTTACACCTTGGTCGTTTATTAAAGGCAAAGACAAACTTGTGTCTTGAAAGTTTGTACATGTGGGGAGAAATATCCCTTTGCCATGGACGTACAGCGCCAACGTATCAAGATATCTGATGACTCAAATACATTATCAACTGGATTGAAAGATAACCATAATTAAAGGACACTAGAAAAATATATTCCACCATCGTAATTCGAAATTCGGTACGACATACTCGAGGCGTGTTGCTCTACAACTAAGTTTGGCGATCCCGATTGTTACATATTATTCTCTGTTTATCAAGTGTCCACAACCCTTTGGTGAAATATTTCCTCAACTGTCTTTTCAAACTTGTCATTAAGACCCCCTTCTTTTCAAAAACATTTATGTAAAGGTAACTTAATTCATTTGCCAAAAAATTCATTGCTGTCATACAATAACCCCCCGTATTCTGGCACATTTTGTTATCGTATTTCATCTATTTTTAGTATCTTGTTTTATCGTATCACAACTTGCCTCGTGTTGTCTGATCTTACATCATCTCTTCCTTTGTTATTTTCTTTGGTTACCTAGTCTTACTTTATGTGACCCAATCTTTTGTTTATCTTCTTATATCTTTTTTATATTTACCATGGCATTTCGTTTCGCTTTTTTCCCCTGTTCTCTGGTCCCATTTTGTTTTATCTTCATCTTTACCTTTTATTACTTTTTAAGATGTTTTACTGCATTGATTCTTTTATTCATTATTTTTATACATTTATGTGTACTTTACATTTCTCCTCTTATCTTATTTATCACATCTTGCCTTTACCTTAACGGATCGTATGCCCTCTTACCTGTGCATAACCTTCTTTGGACTTATCTTTATTTCTATCTTTTAGATTGTGTACCCTCACGTACGTTTTCTCGTAACCCTAATAAGCATTGTATAAGCATGAGTGGGTATCGATCGCACTGATTGAACCTTCGACATATATTCGAATCGTCATTAAGCAGCGACTTCTTTTTGAAACATGGGATGTATGATCGGTTCGACTTTGACAAGTTGACTAAACAAATCGATTAGAATCGATTATCACAAGTAATCAAATGCTTATGGTTTTACGCAAAAGAAAATATTGGCAGACAGAGCAAATGTCTGATTACTGTAATTTAAGAAAAATATTATAAGCTTACTCATTAGACAATATGTGATATAATTGGATCTAAATTTACTCGTGGTCCATTGGTGCGGAAGTTGGTTTGTACAAAGTATTCGTCATTCAATGGAAGTGCATTTAATAGGTGTAGACATGCCTCTTAAGTATATTGTTATATTGTAACTGAAGGCGTCTCTGGATACTGGATTAAATTTACAATCCTCAGCTGCTAGCATTTTAATTTAGAATTGAGATATAAAGTAAAAAGCAGCTTGCTATGCATGCTCATTCCATATTTATTTCTTTGTTTCTTCCTTCCTTCCCTTTTTCTTTTCTTTCTTCTTTTCTTTATTTCTTTCTTTCTTTCCTTTTATCCATCAGGAACTTAAAACAACAACGGGATAATTGTTTTTACGCCCCGTTTGTGTTTTTTAATGAGGCACATGTAGGTTTAATTTCCTTGAAATGTGGAAGCGTGTGTGTAGTTAAGATACGAAGCTTTGGATATCATTCTATGATCATTATATGTTGGTACCGTATGGTGTTTTAACTGTGCGACTGTTAACATGACTGTCTATTCAAGGGGTCTTTTAAAACGTTGGGCGAGTTTGTTAAGTAATTGACATTTTTACAAAATGCAGGGTTGAATTTTCCATCCAACGGATTAGACATTCAAAGGCGAGAAGGAAGCTACTGCAATTATCCAATCAAGACTCATTTGAGTTTTGAATGGAGTTACTTCAAATGAGTAGCATCACATCTGGTTCATTTCAAAAGTACATTGAAAGGGTAGGTTCGAATAGAGGCGTCAATAAAAACATTGTATTTGAGGATGGATGGCTTCTTGGAGAGAGTGGTGCAACGGAGGATTCGGGGAAAAGGTGTGAAAGTAGAGAGTTGCGTGGGAATAACTGCATACGTTTTGGAAATGTGTATAGGGCAGTAGGCCAGAACTTCTAAGCCATGCTCCATGCTTAGATCTTGATATTTCTGACGCCACATCTTGCTGTAATAGTCACTGCTCTAATTAGACATTTTAGATTCTACTGCTGACTGTGATCGTCGTTCCAAGGACCATTCACCTACTAGTGTAATGGGAAGGCCTAGTTCATCATGCTTTAGCACAAAGAAGTTAGACAAAGAAAAACACTGCCAAAGATTTTTTTGCTATCTGACCGATGTCGGAATGCAGCGATTCACAAAGTTGGGTAGCCCAGTCCGTTTTCTTATTGAACTTCATCAGTATCGACTGACCTAACTCTTTCGCTGACTATGGTGTATTTCTGTCATTTCTTTCCAGGTTGTTCAGATTGCAAGGTACTTAATTGTTTTTGGATTTTATGGATTCAAAGATCTACTAAAACTGACGAAAATGCTTTTGGTGATTCTTGATTGCGAAGAAAGTTATAGCTTTAGACCGGGTAAGTTGGTTTTTTTAGGTTGTGATGATGGGATATCCCATTGATATCGATGTATGAGTTCTCAACTGTTCAATCAGCTGACCGACCTACTCAGTGAATTAGAGTGATAGTGGCTGAGTTGACCATGTTCTCTTGTACCCTTGACGTGTTCTTCAATTATATTCAGCATGACACGTCTGTGGCAAGGCTAGGCTATCTATCCAACATGCTTCTTGAGTTTCCGTCTTCCCAATGCCCCTCGCATGGACTGGGTGGATACCGTGACTATGGTCATGAGAAGTTTGAGTTGAGTGGTGGCTGGAATAGTGAAACGAGTAGTGGCTGGAATGGTGAAACGAGTAGTGGCTGGAATGGTGAAACGAGTAGTGGCTGCAAGGGTGAATTGAGTGGTGGCTGGAATGGTGAAACGAGTAGTGGCTGGAAGGGTTAATTGAGTGGTGGCTGGAATGGTGAAACAAGTAGTGGCTGGAATGGTGAAACGAGTAGTGGCTGGAATGGTGAAACGAGTAGTGGCTGGAATGGTGAAGCGAGTAGTGGCTGGAATGGTGAAGCGAGTAGTGGCTGGAATGGTGAAACAAGTAGTGGCTGGAATGGTGAAGCGAGCAGTGGCTGGAATGGTGAAGCGAGTAGTGGCTGGAATGGTGAAACGAGTAGTGGCTGGAATGGTGAAGCGAGTAGTGGCTGGAATGGTGAAACGAGTAGTGGCTGGAATGGTGAAACGAGTAGTGGCTGCAAGGGTGAATTAAGGGGTGGCTGGAATGGTGAAACGAGTAGTGGCTGGAATGGTAGTAAATTTGTTAGTCAGAAAATTTTGTTGTGCGGTCTGTATGAAAGTCTGTTGATTATGTTATACAGGGGGCTGTTCTAATCTGATATATTTACAGAATTGTTGTAAGGCCTTAATGTGTTACAGACAAATGATTGCTATGTAGAGGTGAATTGTTAAGAATTTTGTGTCTGTTTTCCTCGGAGTTTTTGTTAACGTGGTATGAATCATTGATGTTTTGAACCAGATCCCCCCGGATAATTGTAACTTCTTGTCTCTATTCATCCTTCATTTGGTTACACTTTCTAGAATTGTAACGTACGTAGAGTCTTATTTTGATTAAAAAACGCGGGAATTCAAACCGAGGCTTGCGTGTGGTTCTCGGTAAGAGATAGAATTTGAGATCTATTTCCTTTACCCCGATCATCGGTTAGTGGCAGAGTTACCAAATGCAGAGATTGCCTACTCTCCAAGATGTGTAAATAATAATAACCCTAAAGGACCGTAGAAAGAGCTAAGGGTAGGATGACAGTGTAAAAGTACCACGGTTCTGTTTGAAGAATAACTATCTTTTTAGAAGTGCGCTTTCAGTCAGACCGGTCCGTGTCGATATCCAGTTAGAAAAGATGATCATTAGCACCGTATCTGGTTGTAATATACAGTGATTACTGTGAATAAATAAGCCCCAAATTTAATCAGTGTGATGTTAAATGTAAAGCAATCTAAACGCATTAGAACTTTTTTAGTATTTGCCTCTAACTACCGCAGTGTACTTTCATTTACATTTCAATGTTTATTGTAGTTTACATAACAGGGAATCCATCATCCATTGAAAACGACAAAAAGTTTTTCACAGGTAACCACTCTAAAGGGTACAGATAAATATAAACTTAACATCTTTAAAATCATTTATAAGTTAACATTTGTTCATTAAATAGTTCAAACAAGGATGAACTGCAATTGCTCCTTCCATCTCTGTCTTTAATCTTTAAAGGACGTGTTTACTTGAGCTGAGCACTGGTTAAACGAATGGTTTGGTAGTTTATTGTGCGTATATTCCAGTGGTGGTGTAAGCTAACCAAGAGCAACAAACGATGAGATTGAGAATTAGTGGAGATTACTGGACACACAATGTCCTTAGATCTTCGAGACAAAACTTTTTGACTCAAGAACTATATCATGAAGAAGGAGCCAACATGTTAATGGTTCAGTCTGAGTAATCGAGATTACATTTAGAGGGAGTTGATATGCTGCAGTTTGGTTACAAGGTGGAAATCCCTCTCTCCAATCCCCGTGTAGCCCGGTCGTCGCTGCTCATCGATTCCTTGATAATATAAATTTGGTTCGCACTTACTAATTTATAGGTAGACGAGGGGAAGAGTTTAATTATTCACAATTGATTCATCAGTAGGTTCATTCATGCCTAGATCGTTTGAAGTAAACTTTGATAAAATGCATTTGATTAACCAAGTTTGTCATGATATGAGCTGCACCATCAAGGGCATTTTTAAAACAATGCAGATTCCCGAGATTATCCCCATTCTCTTAAACTTTTCTACTGAAATTTATTGTATCATTAACAAGAATCATGACGTATGCGCTGCGCATTCAGGGTAAAACTAAAGCAAATTAAAGACGTGATTAACATGACAAATAAAGCATTCTCGACATCTACTGTATGCCGCAGAAACTTTCTCGATTTTATCTTTTGTTTTCCTCATATTTTGAATTCTAAATTTAATCTTTCATTAAATACCTAACTGTCAAGTTTAATGGATCATGCGAACAATGAAAACGAAAAGGCAATGACTCGAATTGATGCATTTCATTAAGATACACACATCAATTGCATTTATTTTCCAGTTTTATGATGTCATTTTGAAGCTTCATTCTAGTAACTTTGTCGAGTACATTCCGTAACTTCCTGTTGGTTAGGAACCTTTTATTACACCATTTTATGCTTTCAGAAAAAGACTTAATTTGCAATGAACTGACCAATATAGGAGGGGGAAGGAGAAGGGTTGCGGGGGATGAATGGCGAACACTACTGAAATTTGAATAATTTTATTACTACTTGCAATTGCAGGAGATGATTAAAGAAAAAGGTCAGTTACCAATAAATATCGCTAACATCTTGGAATAAACCAGAGTTGTAATCTATTCACGGAATAATAATAAACGTACGTGAAATAATTTGAAGTGCTAATAAGATGGTATTATTACAATTATTCATATTTACCGGTTTTGTATTTCATGTTTCTATTTATTTGTTTATCTTAAGGCATTCTCCCAAAAAGGTCAGATGTTTATAAGTCTATTCAGAATGTTGGGGCAGTGATGACGAAAATGGCCCTAGGGAAGTCTGTAAATATCGCGGAGGAAGAAACGCAAGGAAGTGATGGTACGTTACTCTTCAATATTTTAAATCCATGTTGGGGACACTCGTCTGAATGGCAATGAGCACTTGGGGTAGTCAATCATTCACCTTCGTGTGGACTATTCAAGCTTGTTGTTCTCAAGATTTAATACCCGTTGTTCATGTTTTCCTACAATCTCCCCTCAATGTCGCTCTATGCGGAGCAAACAAGTCATTGAGTCGCCTTTTATGCACCATAGCTCGATCTACAATTTTTTTTTTAGAAAATTGGGTCTGGCTGGATGTTGATGTCCAACGGTGGATTATAGGGAGTTAATGTGATGAGTAGGAAAATAGATCATGTTACCACCTATCTCAGTTGGTACAGCTACGCCACGACTACGCGATTTACGGGTCGCTTGCCGTTGGTGATTTGTTTAGGTTTTTTGTGTCATACTCGATTGCGAGCGTTGATGATATACATTTCTAATTCACTAGTATCTTTTTAAACTTATTTAACATAAATATGGAATAATGTTAAGTATACACTGGATCAGAGTTGGGGGGAGGAGGAGGTTGAAATGAACTAGCACCTCCCCAATATATTGCCGAAAGTTTTTTTTCTGACATGAATTTGTGAAGGAAAAATGAAATGGGGTTAATGCCCCCTGGGAACAAATTTGATAGACCATAAACGGTCGGCCTGTTTATGTTTACTGCGAAGAACGCAACGACTACGGCATCATAACGTTGGCGCTTTCAGCCGTAGCCACTAACCACTATGTCATAATTCGTCACTGAGAAAGAGAAAGAGTAATTCTGGTTGTATTCTCCTTTTGTAATCATTTATGTTGTTAATAATTGACTCGCGCGTGCTGTAAGCTACCTAATACTGAAATCAAAGTTACAATTTTTTCTTGATCTAAGTGTCGCCTCTGTGTATCGGTCTTAGTCGGGAACTACAAGTATCTCTTTTAAGAAAATTCTAGATAATCTTGTAATAAAGTGCCAATAAAGTTTAATGAAAATATGCAAAATTTGATGGAAAATAGTTTAAGGAATGAAATGTCTGAAATGTACTACGGGAATCAGAGATCTTGTGAGATAGTAAACTCGTACTCTTTTGATAAAGATTTATGTTGGGGTTACGTCCTATTGTTGAAATCATAAGAATTGCGTTTGACAGCAATTCCCTTTACGTCGGGTGCTTGGGAGGGTATTTGATATACATCATGCAAAGGTGTTGTAAACATGTATGTTCTTTCTATCTGTTTTATCTTCTTTGGTCTTTAATTATACACTTTAGATCTTCTTAGGTGTTATCAAGGGTAGATAATCATTTAATGAGGTCATGTTTATGCTATTATTGCTTTGTTTTAACAGTTGAACCTCAAGCAACAACATCAACAACTCACAGCAAAGCGGAACCACCACAGGAAGACTTAACTGCAATGGATACCAAATTAAAAATTATCGAAATTTTGCAATTCATCATGAATGTGAGGCTGGATTATCGCATGTCAAGTCTGTTGTCTATATTCAAGCGAGATTTTGAAGAAAATGGCGGAGAAAACGGAGATGGTATGAATTGGGGGTGGGGTTGGTGTATCCCAACGTATCGGGGAAGCGAGCTCATATGGTTGGGTTCTGTACATTCCATGTTGTTAAGCAATAACGAATAGATACGATTTGATTGCGGGTGTTCCTCTACCGCTCCTTTAAATTTCTAACCTTTGCGATGTGTCATCACTATCGCCTTCAATATTTTGCTTAGGAAGAAGCCACTGTTTACTTTAGTGTCATCCTTTTAGCGGCACTTTAGTGTCATTTTTCTTTTGCAAAAAGGTTCTACTCCTCTTTCCATAGAGCTTTGCCAATTCTTTCTATATCCTTCCTGCTTCTATGTTGATTATTATGTAAATTATGACACATGTGCATTTTTTCTTGTGTGTCTCATTTAACATCGTTTGATGGCAATATTGGACTATTTAAGGAAGACCACATGCCTGACTGCTAATTTGAAATGGCATCTTTAGCGTATGACGTTTGCTCGAACATTTGACATTTGACTTTTTAACGGGTAACTCATGCGGCAAGTATCTACTAGCTGCAACAGATTGATATGAACAGCAACAAATATAACCTCAATTTGAATATGAGTTTTGATGTCGTGATTAATTTCTGTAGAGGTCTTGCGCTCATAGAACTGACCAGACAGTGCAATAATGATGTCATCTTCGTATGATGGTGCTCTCCATACCTCTTATCTGTAGAAATTTCACTTTATGATGATACCAAAACTGTTTCGTTTAAGGAATACTGCTGGTGTATCTTTTGAATGATATAAACTCTTTATAAGAAGATCATGTCTGTATTTGAAATGCTAAGGTTTCGTTAGTAATCATTGACAGTCGACAATTTTTGTTACGCCTCTGGCCATTATTTATGTGAGGAAGAGACAACGTGACAGTAAATGATATCCTATGCAAAATAATGTCGTAGTTAATAATCAAGTAAAGGATCCATTATGCTAAATGTCAAACACTAGTCACAACAATCGACTGTAATGAAGCTAGAACACTTTCTCTAAGAAATTATAGGAAATGAGACACGTTGTAGTTGTTGACGTAACACTTCTACTAGGAACACGTTGTCTGTCACTCGTATTATTGAAAATGAGCTAGTTGTAAATATTTTCCTTCTTTGGACAAAGCACAAGCCTGTCGCTTTTGTTAAATACAACTTCAAGAGCGGCATGATGTAATGGGGGAAGCGCTGTTGCTCCTCTTGGTAGTGGTGGACACAAGCCAGATATTCTGGGTTGCTGCGACCAGTGTCTTGGGAAACATTTAACAAAATATATCGTTAACACAACTGTTCAAAACATTTTCAACGACTTGTAGAAGACAAAGGATACAGATGGTCCGTGTTTTTAATTTGAGGATTATTTTTTTAGGAGTCGACCTTGACAATATTAGTTTGGAAGCAGAGAAAATGTTTGACGCTGAGATGTGAGTAAATTTTTGCAAATGATTTGTTTCTTTCTAAAAACTTTTGTTGTTGTTCATCATCATTGTCAACATCATCATCAACATCAATATCACGACCATCACCCATCGTCATCGCTTTCACGCCTACCAACACCACCACTGCTATCGACACACTCGCTGATTTTTCTTGAAGAGTAGTCTTGCAAAGAAGTCTAACAACTTACAACAAAGCAGTTACGTACAGATGTCATGCATAGCTGATTTCCAAAGTAGATAGCATAAATTTATGGCAGTAACTGATTTATGATAAAGTTATCATTTGTTTTTTTGGAGCGAAGGATGGCCTGTTTCACGGCACACGTCTGTTGCCACAGTCAAACCACTGCCGAGGTGTTAGCAGGACTAATAGCAGCTTGGAGTTAAAACTATGAATTTCTTTTGTTTCCTGGCACCAAAGAGATCAAATAAACTTTCATCTGCATTTTACATCCGTAGTTTATTGTCAGACTATAAATATTGTAACAAAAGCAAGTTTAATTAGTGAAATTCTTACATCGAGATAGTGCTAAATTGTCTTAAATCGACAACACTTCGAACGCTATTATTTGCTCGTACCAGATAAACTGAAAGCACATTAACTCCCACGTGGTTTACAGTGACGAGAATGAAGCAAGAGAAAATTTTGTGGATATTCGAGCAACTCAACATTTCATGATGTTTCTCATAGCGATGTGCGACGATTTTCACGAGTTTTGAGATTAATCGATATGTCGAATAAAGCTAAATAGGAATGCATACAACATATGCATTAATATCGTTATAACAGATTTAAAATTTGGATCCCTGGGACACCAGTAAGAAGAGAACGGATCTTGAATAGAGACACTTGCTTGGTGACGTATACACTGATGTAGCCAAGTGAACTAAGAATCCGATTTCACATCTGCTAAACTGTTTTAGAATTGGCGATTTCAAATGTAGTAAAACCGATCCAGCTTAGGGAGTCAAGACCAGTTATAGACACATGGTCCCTGATTCATACGTAGAGATCTGGTAGGGCCCCCGGCCTTTTCTTTGAACCTTCTATAAGTCAGACCGTTTTTGTATGTTTCGTCAGAGAGAGACAGTAGAGCGACGCCGTGGATTACATGTGGGTTATTCTGTAAATATTTTCATTCAGAATACGGCACGTTAGGGAATCTTAATTTAAACCATGGATAGAAACAGTGTTACCCCTAGAGGGAGCTTTTAAAAGGTTCGGATGTTGGTGTCTCCTTGAATGGCTTGCTTGATTGTACCATGTGTCCCAAACCTAAACTATAACCGTAACTATTGACTTCTGGTCTGAAATATCATCACCGTGCACCGCGCAAGATCCATGTTTTAGGCAGTTTGTCGTAATGCCTTGCTGAAACGTCGAGCATGATGCAGCGATGGCTATCAACTCTTTGGGATAGTTTTTGTTTGCAGACTGATCATCCTTACACATTTATTCACCATCCTTTTTTTAAAGTGTTCCTAAAAGTGGTATTTTGTACCGATGAGTTTATTGTCAAGCTGAAACATATGTTAAAGACATAGAACTGCCTAATAAGGAGTTGTGACCGAGTTTAGATTGTTCGCTAGCACTTTACCAGAGACTTAAAATGTTGATAGTGAATATCTATACTAAGACAGCTCTGATCCCATTGTCTTATGTGGACGCGAATATGGTGAGACTAGGGGAGCTGCCCCTCCTCTCCTTCTCCTTTTTGTTTTGCCCTTGTTTGCGTGCGTTATGATGTATTTTCTTGTCTTTCCTTTAGGCACGACGAAGTTGATTTGGATCTAGACGGCATGGGTGGCAAAATGTTTTTGCGTGTTTTACTGCATCTTTCCATGCATGAATATGCACCGCTTGTATCTGGAGCACTTCAGTTGTTGTTTAGGCATTTTAGTCAACGCCACGAAGTATTGCAAGCATTTAAACAGGTACTTATTTTGCCTCACAGTTCGTATTATTGAAAGATGAAGTTGTATCGTTCTGTTGCAAAACAGAATCTGAGCTACATCAGTTACGATATTAGTTACGTTTGAGATATATAAATGTATACATACATACAAATATAGAAAGAGGTACTAAAGGAAGAGATATGGAAATTCGCTACTCTGAGTTTCACGTATTCACGATCATCAGGCAAA
>JAAAKL020003501.1:0-23001 GCA_010016065.2 Carybdea cf. marsupialis auct. non (Linnaeus, 1758)
TAATATGACATATAAAGGAAGGATGCTGAATGATGTGACATATAAAGGAAGGATGCTGAGTGATATGACATATAAAGGAAGGATGCTGTATAATGACATATAAAGGAAGGATGCTGAATGATGTGACATATGAAGGAAGGATGCTGAGTGATATGACATACAAAGGAAGGATGCTGAATGATATGACATGTAAAGGAAGGATGCTGAGTGATATGACATATAAAGGAAGAATGCTGAATGATATGACATATAAAGGAAGAATGCTGAATGATATGACATATAAAGGAAGGATGCTGAATGATGTGACATATAAAGGAAGGATGCTGACTATTGAAAAGCTCTTCATGAGCCGCTAAAACTACTAAGCAAAAAGAAAACTTCGCCTACAACTTGTAGTAACAATAACTTTACCTAGTAGAAAAAGTGGGATAATGGAAGACTATTTTAATAAAGTGTCTAGAAAGTTCTTCAGTACATATACGGTATAAGGATATGTCGCTTGCCTACCACTCTTGAGTGTACGAAAGGCTTGTAAAATGAGAACTTCTTATTTTGTACAAAAGGTGCTGTTTTTTTATATACTTTTCACTAGAAATACAGTGCCTGTGTTTGCTGCAGTATACTTACCAACTTTGTTCTACTAAATAGATCCTTTGTTGAATCAAAAGACTAGTCCATGTGACTTGCTGCAGACCTTATGGGATGATTTTCCATAACGCTAGAAATTTCCTTGGTGAATAGGCCGCATTTTTATCTCAATAGATAACTGGTTAAATTATAAACAGGCAAGGTATGATCAGTGTCCCTTACGTGCCCATGACTCTTCACAACGAGGAACTGAATTTAACATCTAACAACACATACCTCACACTTTGGGCAACTCCAGTCTCCCTCCGGTGGCTCATCAAGTGGAGGGTCCAGACATGTTAAGTGAAATGACAGCGTACATGTATCACAAAGTATAATTTCTCCTCCTTCGTCACACACCTCACAGTATGACTGATGATCTTGCTGTTGGATAAAAGACAACATATCATGCCACAACTCTCTTGACAAAGACTCCTTGTGGTAACTTCAAGAAGCATTACATATGTCTAAATGAAATGCTTGCACCTTAATTTACAGTTTTGTAGACTAAAATAAGGTATTTCTAACTTTGCCAGCCGTCCCGCAACTATAATAAAGGAACTGCAGTATTAAAAGTAACTTTTTTTTAAACTGAAACTGCATTAACCCTTCCCGTTAAATGTTACCCAATATACGATAATTACACCCTTCAGATGTTTTCTAGTTCCTTATGTTTCCTTATTTCCTCTCCTTCTTTGTAAGCTAAGCTATCTATTATTTCAAAGCCCTACATAACCAGGGGTCTGCCGCCCCATTCGAGGCTCTATCATCGGAAATTTTTTTAATTGGCCTTTGAATTTTGTTAAACGCACACGAATATCGCTGTAGATAGCCCAACATTTCAGTAGAATCTAATACAGGTTGAAGAAAAGTAAGCTAAGATACTTACCGCTGGAACCTCTGCGCCTTGACCTGAAACAGAGGGATCAAATATATTGTACAACTGACTAGGTCTCTTACACGACTAACACAACATTTGAAAACTTGAGTAAAACCTACATATGTGCCTATATAGCATGAGGAAATTCTTATAAGTTATTTTTGTTTCATATATCTTGCGTTAATTTGCAGCTTCCACCTTCTATTTTGTCTGCAAATCTAACTTGTGAGCCAGGATAAATAACAACCACTTTACTGCGAGTCATATATAAAATCAAGTGCAACGCAATAACTGCACCCAGGAAACCAGCACACTGGATTAGAAACAATATAATGTTTCAAGTTTTCTTTCACCATACTCACAATATAAGATAATGACATTATTCACAAAATAAAATACGTATATCATGTACTTAACCTTATCTCACTTAACTGAGTATCACCGAGAAAAGAGGAATTGAAAACACTTTTGGAAAGTTGCCATAGAAATTGATGATATGCCACAACCAGGACCAGAACCCGTGACACACGCACTTGCGGTGTGAACTCCACCAACTGAGCTAATTGATCCACAATTATAATAAATTAGATTATGCTTTGCAGCTTTCAATGAGCTTCGGCTGGTCTCCAAAATCAGGTAGAGCTAGGTACGGGTATCCACTGGTAGGGACTAGGAGCCTAATTGATGACTAGAGAGATAGATTGTTGGGCACCCGATGTCTCGCGGACCTTTTCACAACCTATAATGAAACTGACTAATTAAACAAAGTAACTCATGCTTATAGTTATCCCACCTAATCAACTTGGCTTCCTAACTAACATATTGCGAATCAGCTAACCCACCCACTATTCCCAGTGTTCACCGTATTTGCAAAGGAATGCAGCGAACTACAGCCGGAAGACTACTCTTCAGTTTTAAAACAGTTATGAACATTATAATCCACAATGAATAATGGCAGAAACAAGCACATGCTCACAATGTCATCGTACCAAATATACAATATAAAAATGGCAAAATCGATTTATTGAACTGAACTCTTCCAAAAGAAAACGTTAAACGGCGAGAGCTGCTACTGATTGCTTATCTTGAAGCGCCGACAAACTAAGCTGTCGAGTACTTAAATGGGCGTCATAATTTTATGACAAAATACTACACTCGCTTTCCTTCGTGCTAATAAACATCCGTCAAAAGTGGAAAACAACATCCTCGGAAAACGTCGAGACACACCCCTTTTAATCTAGAAACCTTATCAGTTCAACCTAGTTTTAAAATCATATTTTAAAACTCAACAGCATTTACTTAAAACGTTGGCATATTTAAAACGTCATTACTCGTAGTCTATAACGCACTATTTGTGTGCGGCGTTTGATGCTCGAGTCACCTCTTCGATTTTGCAAAAATTGTTTTATCAAAAGAATTGGTGAAGTATCAAGGTGTCGTCACTTCAGTATCTAACGTACACCATTCTTAGAAACCAAGGCACAGCACTAAGCCTTTGACAAAGGAAACCAAAAAAGAAGGAATACCAATCCTATACCATTAATAAGTAACAAGGAAACAAGTTGAACTTCTCAGGCAGTATGTCTTTCCTGTTTCATAGCAAACAACAAAATCAAACTCTTTACCGCACAGTCATGTCGGCGTAAATAAATAAAAATACTTAAATCTATTTTACATATTGTCTGCATGACGGCCTGGTATTTCTGCTAACCAACGATGTGAACAAACAAGTAACACCACCAACTACAACTGTATGTTAACCTGACTTTAGTAGCGATGTGGGCAGACAGTCACTCTCGACGCAAAAAACGAGATAAATACAAGGGCTTGTTACCACAGCAATACGGGTTAGGAACCTACCAAATTTATGTCGCTTTCTTGTCTTCTTTTTATCCTTCTTGTCTTTCTTTTCTTTCTTCTCCGTCCTTGTGTCCTTAATCCTTGCTCCACCTGACCGCCTCTTTTTTGGAAAAGCTTTCTTCGATTTAGCTGATGTCGAGCTCTCTTGGCTTTCCTCGCTATCTTCGATCATTGCTTCCTCAAACCCTAAATCATCCAAATCAACAACACCATCTCTAGCGCGTTTAGTTGTTCTTCGTCCACTCTTACGATCTCCTTCCTGCAAAAAACAGGCAAGTATGAATCACAGAGATTTGCTACATTTACCTATCACAGTATATTGAATTCCAAAACGGGACATGCCATATGTCGTCGAAAATATGCTTGCTGCATGAATAGTTAAGCCGGATAACACGGAAGAGAAAGGGCCGGGTCGAGGTTAGGGGATCCTTGACAGCCGACGCTTTTTGGATCTGATGTAAACGCCTCTTTCTCCACAGAACGTTATAACATAGCACGAAATGAGAAGCCATAGCCTACCCCAGGTGTTCTAGGCATCTTTACAGAACGTTGAAAGTAAACACTTACAACGTGTGCAGGTTAGGGTAATCGCCCATCTATGGCTCCGTAATTGTTAGCAGTCAAATTATTCCTATGAATGATGTATAAACAGACCGTTAGTAAAGCAATGTCAGTAGGTAACGATGCTTTACGACAGGCTAATAATAAAAGGACTGACTGCTTAAACAGTTTAACTACAAAAAGGTGACAATGCCCCTACTAGACCAAACAAGTAGGATTTTATAGATGCAAAAAATTTCAAATCTAAACAGTTGTCCCAGGTTACTAGTTCTACGCTAAAGTCATTGGATGCCATAGATGCCTCACACTGTTAAGTTTACTAGATAGTTAGTTTGATGTAGTACTTAATTGAAGAAATTAGGGCGAAGGTTAAAACTTTTACAATATGTAGTTATCATATTAAAGAGTTTACGTCATTGGATAAAACTGGACAGAAAAGTACTGCCTTCATGTACGTATAACAGTGCAAGTCATATTGTGAATGTGTCTACAAAGGTTAGTCATTAGAAGGTTATAGGCAGAGTGATAAAGAAACAACGACTTACAATAAACGGAGACAGATACTACAAATGCATCAACATTACACAACTACAAATTGTTATGTCTAATACTGAGACATTTGGAGAAACAACATTTGAACAAACAATACGCATTAACCCTGTGTAACTAGTGTTAATGTATTGTTATTTAACTAGCTGTGAATAAAAGCTTATGATTTTATAGTCATTGCCTCCAATCCAATAACTGAACGTGCACAACGTACAGGGTGCCGGAATTCTGCAAATAATCACGTGCGCCTAGCAGTATGCCAGTTCCTAATGATAAAGCTTGCTGTTTGAACACTATTTGATCATTGAATGGCCAACAGTGAGAAATGTACATGTCTTCCATGAACCATGGAAAGTGTGCTGATTGGTGCATGTGTGTATTGCTTAGGTGTCTAAGGGTAAAAACAGTAACAATAATTACCCGGAAAAGTTTATTCCCTCGCTTAATCATCTTTATTTTCAAGGAGCCTGAGTTTTCATATGCATTCATATCATCAAAGAAGGTTGTCATTTCTTCCAAGTCTTGCGCATTCGAACTCTCAGGGCTGGCAGGCTAGTCAGACAACAAATATAAGACTGGTCAAAATTCCTAACTCTAAAATCAGTGGTATTATATGAAGGTATTGAAACAACGAGGAAACGACAACCAGCCATCAAAAAATTGAAAGTATACAAATTAGCCCCTAGCTGCTGTATTAACCTTGCCTGGTACAATGGATTAACTTAGAGATATCTTTCAAAGGTCAATACTACCCAAGTGCATTCAAATGTGCCAAATTGTTTATATTCCAAACAATGTAAAATCAGTTTTGAATTGTTCCGAGCATTATTGCCTTAAATGTAGTGGTATCATTTTTACTAACGTGGAGGCTCAAAGAAATCTTACTCAGACAAACATTGACAATAGGAATAGGACAAGAATAATATTAAAAATAACATCGATCAGACATATTTAGTTCTTAGTAACCATTACGTTTATTTACAGTCCCGCTTATGTTACATAACATCAATTTTGCGCTCACTAAATATATACAATCACTTCATCTATCAAGCCCTTAGCAATGTTCACTGCTTGAAGAAAACTTAATTTCCAAACGCTGAAATTGTTTAAGGTGTTTCTGTGTATTGCACTGAGGACACAGTAACACAACTCCTCCGGAGTATCAATATTTACTCAGATTATAATCATTGTCAGTTATGAAAGCGAACACTGGAAATTGTTATTGTTAATAACATTATAAACATCAAAAACGTAGGTGCTTCTACATTAATAAACAGACAACAGCTAGAGTTTTTATTGTCTCTGAGAATACTCAAGTAGGTTAATTATCATACATATTAGCTACAAACGATGTTTACAATCCTTTCCAACTGATCTATAAAACTAGCATTTAATAGTACAATGCCATGAAGACTAAAACATCTTTGACATTTCCCGTTTCCCTTTTAGAATTAAACTAGTAACAATGGTTCAGACTGCTTAGGCAATTAAGTTAGCAGTAAAGCATCAATTCTACTTTTCATGATTATGGCTCATCTGAAAATGGTAACTGTTAATATTGTTATCATTATATGATGATACATCTATTAAGACTTTATCATATTACTCATTAATCAATGACCTTGGCATCTTTATTCATTATATTCAAAACAATACACGAGTACAATCTGCTATATTTGTTAATCATAAGTTGAAAAAATCCTAGGTGGTTGCATACAAATAGTAATTCTTTCCACTTGCAGTTGCCTATATTGGCAATTCTTTCAATTGAGGGTGTGTTTCTTTATGCAAATAGCAATATATTTTAATTGTTGAACAAAGTCTGCTTTCTGATCCCAATAGCAACAGTGATGGATAAATACTTATGGCATTATGTCTACTATGCCTAGAAACCACAATTTTTGCTCCTTTTAATGAATGCAACAATATTTTGACCGGAAACCACCATATATCAGCACAATCCACAAGTAATGCAAAAATTAATCATTCTGGTTATCTTCATGTCACCCTGCTATCAAAGTGTGACAAGTCCACTTTTATTTCAACATAAACTTTTTGTGCAACAGCACTACTTTCCTTAGTTATTATATAAACTATATATTATACTACTACCCCCCTGACAAAGTGGATAAAGGAAATAAAAATAATATCAACTGCAACGTTTCAATCACCAAAATTGACCCTTTCCTGAACCTAAAATTCCTTCTGCACTAATTCAAATCCCCATGAAACCAACTGATATTTAACCAACCATATGCAAACATTCTCTTGTACGTTCGATAACTGTTGCTAAGGCTACAACTGGATTGAATTTTAAAGTAAGTTTAACCATTCGATTTATAACCACGTGTTCAAGCAGAATCTTTGCACCTCGTGCAACACGATGCGACATATGTTACATACAAAAACAAATGCGTACCAGACTTGAGGAACTGATATCCCTGCTCCCTTTGTCAAAGGATGGGCTCCCTTTGCTGTTTTTGGTTACATCACCATCAGGTGTATCAGATCTGCTTTCCAATAGTCTTTCCTTAGTATCCTTCCATTTAGCACCTATACCAGGATATAAAACATTAAAAAAACACACGCACTGCGACACTGTTAGAAAGTGAAGTCCTCTTCTTAACTTCGCTGTGATTGTCAGTTCTCCCTAGCCATTTCATAAAATGATTTCAGTAAGTATCGGATATTAGCAAAACCAGTGTATTTATCTTTTATAGTTAAATAGCAGTAAACTGCAAAAATATGGATAGCAAAAGAACATACGTTTCACTTCATGACAAATAATCAAGATTGAGCCCTGTTCAATACTAAGGCTGTTTGAAAAGGCTTATAGTTTGCAAGATGAGTAAATTAACCCACATTCAGATGTGTTAGGGCCCTCAAATGCAAAAAAAGCGAGATAATACATGAGATAAATGAAAAACAACAACAGTGCATTAAACGCATGATTGGTACTGAATGTCCTGTTTAACTTTTAATTGATTCAAAAATAGTTGTAGGCATTTCTATCTCTAAGAACAAGAAAAATAGCACTTGATGTTGACACATGATCTCTTTACTTACAACCTAAAACACTAACCATCACATGGCATTACCACATGTTTAAAAAGTCAACATTATTGTCATTCAACTCTACAGAGCTTTCATGCTATGTTTACAAGTGTTTACTATCTGATTTACTGTCCAACATCTACCCCGCACTTTGCCTTGTCTTACATTCCAGATCGTTCTTGGAAGAGACTCCTTTAATGAAAGAAGGTTACATGCATCATTTCCAACAACTTTCACATATGTTATGGATGAAATACAATTTATGCCGAGCATACAGGAGCTATCAGGGTGTATTGGAATATTTATGTCATTTCTTTTAAAAAATAACCTTAAATTAATGCACATATTTAAAAACCAGCACAAAGTAAATAGTAAATCAACACTTACCAAGCAATGCATTAAGTTGTAGGAGAGTAGCTTGTGGATTAACTTCCTGTAATTGGGGCCTATGTGATTTAGCAAATTTTTTGTAACTCATCGCCACTATATCTTCATCAGAAAGAGTGGTATCTATGTCAGTAAGACCATGAGCTTGACAGACAAGATCAACATAAAGCTAAAAGAAAATTGATCAATGTAGGGTTACAAAGGGTTAAAGCAATTGCACTTCACTCCCCTCTCCCTCCAAATAACAATGGTACAGAAGCATTATTGTCATACTTAATAATAATAACCATTAACAATAAAGTACTATCCCAATGTCTGGTAAACATCTGGTAAAGGTTTATGAAATATATAAAACATCCTCACGACACAGTAAAACCAAAAACACAACCGTCAATCGTTTCAGCAAAGATGACGCATAGATTAGCGAGAAACATTCTTTAAGTTTATTTTGAACCTTAATGTTTATCACAAGTAAATGGTTGAGACTGATGGCAAATTTCGTTTGTACCAAAGACAAACACAGCAGGCCCATCTCGGACCTCTCCTTTAAAAGCCTAATGCCTAAAGCAATATATAAGTGTCCATGTCTTGGAAGACTGGATTGAACTTGACTTCCAAAAGCTTATAAAATCTCTATTTCATACAGGATATGTATACTGCTGAAAGAAACTATCTGTCAAAGATCATCAGCCCAGTAGATTTCTGAACACTGTCTAAAAACAATTTTAGAAATTGATGACTATCTTTTCATATATTTTGACAAATGATACCAAAACAAAGCAAAGTAAAACACTTTCTTTCACTACAAAGACCTGCCATCTTATCTGTCATTATCACCAACATGCAATTGATAGATTTAGTAAATATGCTGTTCCAAGTTGAGTTATTGCAGTTTAGGGAACAATACCCTTGCCTTGAACTCCAGAGAGCAGGGCTTTGAGTCCCAAAAGGACTACTAGGCTCTGTACTTTGATAAACAGTGTACATGGACACTACATTCCCCCCCCCCCTGTTAAAGGGAAGTTTATGGTATAAAATGGCATCACATGTAGCAAACAGATTTTAAGAATTTCCATTCATCACAAATATAACTTTACTTAACGTTACATATCTTATTACAAATTTCATACCTCAAGATCAGATGG
Organism: Carybdea cf. marsupialis auct. non (Linnaeus, 1758); assembly: GCA_010016065.2. Taxonomy (NCBI): domain Eukaryota; kingdom Metazoa; phylum Cnidaria; class Cubozoa; order Carybdeida; family Carybdeidae; genus Carybdea; species Carybdea cf. marsupialis auct. non (Linnaeus, 1758). Next base: position 9,064 of record JAAAKL020003501.1, read on the forward strand.
TGATTCTACTATCCTGGCCTTTCTATAATCATCATCTGCAACCTAGAAGATATGCAAAAACAACACAATAAAACTGTAGCAGTGAATTAAGATATGCCATGATAACTAGGTAAGTACATTACTATACCAATGTTAGTCACAATAAGAAGTATTTGGGTATCTGCCCTTGTGATAGTACAAATGTACATTCATTCAGTCCTAAATAACCATTCATGAGTTACTCATGATTGCGATAAACAGTTTAAGATATTTTAAGTATATACATAAATTTTCAAAGTGCTTATTCCATTTTCTGATTGTTCTTCAGAATGCAAACATGTGGAAAATTGGATAAAAAGCAAATAACCATTCCTATACCTTCTTTAGAACCTGATTAATAGATTGAAGTGTTTTATACAATCAAACCTCATCATCACTCCTCTTCCTCTTCCCAGACTCTGACACTTCTTGATCTGGTAGCTCCATATCTAAACTTTGAACCTCTTTCTTTTGCTTCTTCCTCTTTCCCTTTGAAGATGATGGTTGGTAGTCTATAAAGCAAGATTTAAAAACGGTTAGCATTCATTCTAATTCAGATTGCTAAAAATAGAGGCATCTATAGTTACATATGTAATTCAAGATGGATTTATATTTCTGGGGAAATAACTATGAACAAGGTGTAACACATGTGTACACTTTTAATAGAGTTACTTTCCCAAAAGTATAAAAATGCACTTAAATGTCCCTTTCAATTTCACATCCTCTATAAATCACTATTTTAATGTTTCTTTGGAAAGTTCAGAAACGTAAACAGTGTTAAAAATCACTAAAAAACCTCCTTTGGTGTAACAGTGAATATAATCAGTTGCAAAGAGTGTAATAGCTCAACTACCACAATTGTATATCCATTTTCAGGTACTCAAATCATTCACCAGACTAAACTGAGATATTAGGCAGTATTTATCACCTTTAATGGCTACCTTTAAGTGTTTATCACAAGCAATGGCACTTAAACACATAATTTTTGAGCCAAGAAACTATATGAATATAATCACACATCTTACATATTTTGGGGGTTTTTTATCACGTTCAAATAAAAATATGAAACTATGGGCAACATCTTCCATCTTACACTGAAGTAGTACATAATGGTTTTCCAGTTTACACAGGGAGAATGATACGGGTAAGGTATGAAATTATGTTTACTTACATACTACTAAACTATTTTCCCTCATTTTCCATTACTATATCTTGAGTTGTTATTATTACACTTCATTGTTTAAGGGAGTTAGTTACAATATCATTGTTGAAAATGCTATTTGAATAAGGAGAGATTTTAAGATTCACAAAACCAAAGGACCACCTGGCCATATACCTCTCAGGCTTTTTACAGTAGTCAAATTAACTACATCCAACTGAGGAAGAGGGAACCGAAGCTAGCTAAGAACATTAAGGTAATCCCTCAAGAGGAATGTGCAACACAGCACTGACTGCTCGTCTGTGACTTTCAACTCAAGTATCAGGCACCAAGAACTCACCCATACAAACCTAAGCTACGAAGCTGGAAGCTACAAGATGCAACACACCAACAGAGCTTCTCAAGTGCCATGGATGAAGTCTTACAATACAAGAGTACAACATCAGTTGAGGAAACATGGACCACACTCACGTCCTTGGTGCTGCAAACAACAGAAAGGGTGTGTGGGTGGACAAAGAAGCACCCTCCCCAACGGCAGACTTGGTGGTGGAGTAACGAGGTTAAGGTGGCAGTTGACAAGAAGCAAAAACTCTAGGCAGAATGGAAGAAAGGTGGAAGCAAAAATCCATACCTAGTTGCAAAGAGAGAGGCCAATGTGTGGTGCATGTGGCTAAGAAGAGAGCTGAAGATCTAGAGTTTGAATGTTTACACGACCACAAGGTCAACATATTCCGGATAGCCAAGTAAATGAGGAGACAGAACGTAGATGTTATCAGAGAGAAGTGCATTAAAGATGATGATGGGAATATGCCCCTGGATGATGAGTCCAAAAGGAAAGCCTGGAAGCAACACTATGAGCGACTTCTAAATGTGGAGTTCCCATGGAAATCTGACTTCCAAACCCTTACTGAGCCAGTGCATGAACCCTCTATCCACATCACTGAGAAGATGCTGAGAGACTGCTCAGAAGATGAAGATTGCCAAAGCAACAGGACCCTCAGGCATTGTGGCTGAAATGCTGAAGGCATCTCAAGACTGGTGCACACAGGTCCCTGACCTGATGAACTACACCATCAGAGAGGGAAAGATGCCCAAAGACTGGACTGGAAGCTACATTTTCAATTGTTACAAAGGAAAGGGTAATGCCCTAGAAGGAGGAAATTATCGAGGCTTAAAACTCCTTGATCAAGTTACGAAGGTCCTGGAAAGAATCCTAGAGAATTGTATCAGAGGAATGACTGAGATCAGTGAAATGCAATTCGGCTTCATGCCAGGACGGCAGCCAACGGATGCAATCTTTATCCTAAGACAACTGCAGGACAATTACATCACTAAGGACAGAAACAGAACAGACAGGATGCAGAGAGAAGTCCTCTGGAAGGTGATGAGAAGAGTTGGTGTGGAGGAGTGGGTTGTCACTATCATCGAGGCCATGTAAAGGAATGCCAGAAGGTCTACCTGAAGGTCCCACACCTCAATGCACTGCTTTGACTTAGCCGCCTCAGATGCTTCAGACATGTCCATAGAAGTGAGACATGGATCAAGTGGTGCAAGACAGTAAAGGTAGCAGGTAGACCTGGCAAAGGAAGACCAAGGAACAACTGGAATGAGACTGTGACTGAAGACCTTCATGCCTGTGACCTCATCATGGAAATGGCAAGCAACAGGGACAAGTGATGAAGAAGGATATGGTCAACCATAAGGCAGTCCAAACCCCGGTAAAGAGGAAAGATGGATATTAAACCCCATGATGATGATGAGGAGGAGGAGGAGGATGATAATGAGGATGATGATGAGGATGAACACTTTCTCACAAGATACTTCTACTTTACAGACAGTGATTCATTCATATCTGGGAAGTCTGTTAGGGTTATTGGGATTATGTGTTGATGAAAACTTTCAAGGGTGCTATATAGTGGTTCCTTGTGAAAACAATCACTTAATCTATTAATTCCTTCCAAAAGATATTTACATTGCCCAAATGAGAAAAGTACAGGAGTGTGTTTCTACTTGCTACCATGTTTACACATTAAACAATGTCAGTGAATTGTCATACCAAAGTCATCTGGGTCCACTTGCTTCTTGGCTTTTTTCTTTCTCTTTGCCTTTGGAGGAATGTCTAGCTCTGGATCATCATCTACAAATAAGCAAAAATCGCAAAAACATTCCTATCATAAGTCTCATATGTTTAGTACCCACAACGTTAAAATTTTGGTGCTAACTTCAAGGTATACAACTGAATGCCTTGCATTTCAAAAAGACCCCTACGGAATCAATATTACAGGTTCAGATACATGCACAATAGGTTGCCAAGTGCAAAGTAAGTTGAATCATATGCTTATTTTTCCAGTCCTCATTATTTAACAATGCAGATCTACAAAAACTACTAATCATGCGGTTTGTTTTCTTTCAACATTACCATGTAAAATGTTACACCACTGCTTGATTTGTAATTTGCATATAAGACTGGTTTTCACTATTTTTCAGACAACTCCTCATATCATCAACTGATAGACCTATGCAGCTTTTAGCAACAGTGTCCAAAACAACTTGGTGAAAACCCTTCATAAAGAAACAGATTTGTGTATTGATAATTAAATTATTACCGAGTAAGAAGAGTTCCTGGTCATCAGCATCAACCTGCCTTTTAGCCTTTTGTCTTCTTTTGGTTTTAGATAATTCTTCATCTTCTATAAAACAAAAGAATAAAATAATTTAAGTTATTGGTACTAAAAAAATTCAAATTCTCATAAGCAAGGGCAATGACTGTTGTGGAAATGGTTTAAAACATGCCGCTTTTCCAACTATCTACCATTGCAATCTTCAAAGGAATATATTTTTGAGGCAGGAGCGTGGGCCTTGTCTACATTGACATCTAGTGGCTTGCTTGCACCAGCTGCTTAACTGGTTTCCACCTAGATCATCCTCAGTCTGGCATTAAGTCAATACAGTTTGTTGAGGCCCCCATCTGGCAGGACAGTATGAGAGAGAGTGGTGGGTCTGTTCTGCCTTATGGTAACCCAGGTCAACTACAACACCACTAGCACCACAGCTGCCCTGTTACCTTCTAACCTGTCACTAGAAAGGTAACCATAACACAAGGTATGTCATACACTTGATTTCAATTCTTGTTATGTAGTGTATCTCCTTGGATTTGTACAGTTTGTAAGTAGCACTGATAATACGTTCAAACAATGGGTCAACAACTACAAGTGTTTTAATGTAAGTTTGACAGAGAGACAATGTTCTTGAGAAGGACTGAAATCACTGTTCTTTGAAGAAAGATGGCAGCACTGTTTTCTTCTGGAATGTTGCTATTAGAATATCAGAGAACATGTATAGCATTAGATATCTACGGGATATTGTGGTGACAGTTTCAGTTCTGTGCCAGATTTCACAATGGAGTTTTAGAGTTGTGAGGTGGATTTAGTTTCATAATACAGCCAGTTCAATTGCTGGTCCATGGATTGTAGTGACATAGTCTCGCTTACTTCCTGTGACATATCTCTCTCCCGTTATCACTTTCACTACATTTTTATATTCTTTCTGTAGTGACCCTTTTGATGATTGTAATTAGTACATTTTCAAAGATATAAAGACAATGTCATGTGTATCTATTTGACTTGTTTATGATGATAATAATCAAATGGGGAACTGCTTTGAAGTTCGTTTTACATTATGCAAGTAGGATCACAACCTACTAATAATCTTCTCTTAAGTTGAATGAATACCTACTTTCCAACACTTTAAACTATGTATCAACCCTCTAAAGCACAATTTCTTTTTTGCATGCTATTCATGTGATGAGGTATTACAAGGTTTGCTTTGGTTTTAAAGTGGCACCATTGTAGTGATGGCCTGTTCTTGTATACCACTCAAAAGCTCTGATAATGGACTTTCCAAATTTGCATCCTTAAAATCTGTTTATGGTAGTTGCTATGCCCAGAACTAATGCATAGCTTGGTGACTACAAGTACTATATCAGCTTCTTAAGCAAATCATTTAATGGGAGTTTCCTCCAAAATCATATGATGGAAAAATCCATTGAGGAAATTTTTATCAGCTTTCTGAAAATATATAGCACTCATATGTCTGAGGAAAATTTAACCAATAATTGGAGTAGCAAAGATTATCGCTACATGGCAATAAATCTCAAAGCAACTGTAGCCATGACCAAGTGATTACAAAAATTGCTGGTGGAAGTTAGTCAGTTAGCAGTTAATCATTAAAAACACAGTTGGGTGTAAGTTACATTTTATTCTCAATTTCAATTGATTATTCTGTACCCTGAGCATTGTCAGATAAAAGCTTCTAAGAACTAAAATGTTTTTACTATTTCGTGCAGTTTTAAGTTATTATAGTACCATACTAAAGAACCAGATTGTGTATTTTAAGTAAAAAATCTTGCGGAAGTATTTATAATGGACACAAAGATAAAAATAAATCACTGCAGTATGGGGTGATGAGGTGGAAGGGCGCATAGTGAAGCTACTTTGATAGACTGTAACAACTGTCATTCGGAAAGAAAATGACTGGGAAAATTCAATAACTGATAGGAAGTTCTCAAAATAATCTGAAATATTTCAAATAAATCTTTATTACTATCTTGTTCTCTCAGTACACTGATGTTCCATGTTGTTCAAAATTGTTTTGTATACAACAAATCAGCCTATATCTCAATGTTGGTCTCAAAACATCGGGCAACACATTTTCCCACAGTTTACAGCTCACACCAATATGATGTCCTTTTTTGAAATACTATACATGGAGCATGTATTTCACCTTTTTTAACCAATAATCATTGTGAGGAAAAATTTCTCTTAATAAACTGTGCTGGAGTGTTCAATTACAGTGGACCTGGCAACTATCTGCCCAAATATTTTCCCATCAGCTCTTTTACCACTGACACATGATTCAACCCTTTCAAAGTTATTTTCTCATGGTTTGGTGACAGGGTTTCAAGAATATAACTATTCACAACACAACATTCCACTAAATCAAAAAAATATCCTGACCTGCTGTTTCTATGGGAGAACATGTGCCTATAGCAGTTTTTCAGCTGGTCATTTTTGTCCACCCAATCCATGTAATTATTGTAATCTGAAACAACAGCATGGCATTAACTGCCATGATACATTCTCCTCATGACACTTGCGAAGTATGTGGCTCTGGCGGTGCAGGAACAAGTCCAAAATTTATGAACTGGTTTATTATCAATCCATGTTACTGTATAACTGGCCTGTTACTGGGTTCTACATACAAATTCACCTCTTTTAAGGGTTGCAGGGTCTTTTCATCACATACCTTTTTCAGGAAACCTTTTCTGCCAGGGCAAATGTCCAACAAGACAATGCTTTATTGTTAAATATAAGTGTTATGTCAACTTTAAACTGCACCATCACTTTATCAATAGCCTGCTGTTCACCTGGTTGAATCAGTAAAATAAAGTTTGCCCTTATTGCATTGATAGATGGACACACTTTATACAGGTTCTCAAATTTTTCACTTTCTCTTTGCGGCATGGTCCCATTTGTTATTGACATGCAAAAAAACAAAGAATCTGCTCAAAATGATGAGTAGTCATGGCCAGTAATCCAGGATATCAGGCAATCAATGAATACCCATGGCCAAAATCATTCCTTAGAAGCAGAAAAACTCCTCATTTGATACATCTGGCCATTAAGTAAGTTCAATATGATCTGATGGTAAATACTGATGTGCATATATCAATGTTTCCAGCAAAATGAGATATTACCCATGAAAGGAAGCTGCAAAAGGTCAAGGGCTGTCATTCTGGTTCTCATCAAAGTTGTAGGTCAAACATGAAGATTTTTAAAAACTGCACATGTTCTCTAAACCAGTGATTACCAACTTTTTCCGGATTGTCGCCCCCTCAGTGATGAAATAGTGCCATTGTTGCTCCCTTTTTATGACAATAGAGACAGTACAGCAAATTTGAATTGATGTAGCTCAAACAGCACATGTTGGTAGTAGCTTTAAGTGTATTTTTGGGTACAGCTTTTAAATGTTAAAGTTTAATTTAACGCTCTCAATGTGATGGTTAGTAGGCCCTATTGACATTGTAAAGAGAGTTTCCTGTTTTTGGGTGTAAATTCACTCAGGTATAGACATAAATAAATATTTTTGTTTAAAACATCTTTTTCTGTTAGTATTGCAGTGCACTTCCCTGACTTTGACAGCAATTTATAATTGCTTTGTGTGAACAAAGACTTTATTTCTGTAGTTGACAGTTAATTGGCATTTAAGTGTGAAAATTAGTATAGTACTCATGAAAATTGATGAAAATGACATACCTAATAAATTCTGTATAACAAGTTGAAAACAATAAAAGCAGCTGGCCAAAAACTAAAAGGACAATTTTTCAGAGGGGCTGCGCCCCCATGTAGCATTTTTCTGGGGAGGCCTGAACCCCCATGTAGTTGTTGCATATGATGTTGTTACCTATATGAACCAGGTTACAAATTACCCAGACTAGGAAGTCATCGAGTTAATATCTGTGTTACTGGCTAGGATGGACTGGAAACTAGCATTGTAACAATATTGCCACAAAATTTCATACATTTCTCTCGTGTTCACTCTGCCAATATATCACTCATTGATTCTTCATCAGACTTCTCTGTGTGGTCTTGCTAGAGTGACCAGATGAAAAAATGATAAGCTTTGAAAGCTTGTCAGCTTCAAAAGTGTTTTCTGTCTTGTTTTTCAAATGGGTTAAATGGTTCTGCTATGTTAAGGATCATTTTAATATAGATATAAGATATCGCTCACATAGAGTTAAAACTACATATTGATGTCAATCTCCTTGAAGATTATATGTTTATACGTGTATGTCTGGTAGGCTGGTAGGATTTAGCTCATTGAGAAATCAAAACATAATATATATTAACCATATTATATATATATGATCCTCTATATATTTATCTATATATATATACATATATATTACACAACTTCATGCATACATATTTACCGTACATACATATACATACAGGGTAACACAACTGTAAATATGCAGTTATAATGATGTATGTAAGCTGTCAAGTCGTTTTGTGCTGATTTTTAATTTTACCAGACAAATTACGTCAGTGAAGGGACCATACAGGAAATAATGTTTAGTCCTATCATTAAATAATACCGCTGCCATTTGAACAAATGGGAGTTTCTTGACTGTGTTTTTTTCAAATCTACGTATCAAATTCAATTTTCTCCAGTTCTTTTGTGGTAGGAATTGTAGATATTCTTGTACCAAAAAATTGCAATTTTGTTTTTGATTGCTTCTCACCTTGTTACCTTATTTTTGGGCTTCGTAATTTTACTCCATGGCACATATAAACATATACATAGGCCTGTAGACATGCAAAAAGGGGCATGCTCATGCATATGGACATCAAAGTTCCTACGTAGGTATACCGGTATGCTTTCATATGTATTGAGTAGGCTGGTGCAAATTATGTAGTAGTGGGAAATGCTACACCGAGTGGCCAATGATAGCCGAGGCAACGAATCCCAGTTTGTCTTCATCTGTTGTACGATATTATTGACTTAAGTTACTGTATACATTAACAAGTGGAAATACAAAGGAAAGAATGAAGTTGGTGGAGGAAGCAGAGGATACCAATGTTGCTTAAGAAATCAACTATCGGTGTTTGGGCTAAGGCTTACAGGGTCGTTTGCCACCGTTCCAGAAATAGTTACCGAATACTCGATATTCATCTACTGACTCAACTCGAACCTTGTGACAGTTTTTGTCCTGGCTTCCAGACAAAAGAGGTGAATGGTGATGCGCTAGTAAAGCGGCACACTTATCAAAAATTACTATCCACGCGTTAAAGAAACTCTGTATTATGGAAGTTTAAACATTATATAAAATATAGATGATGATGAGAGAACCAAGATGATAAGGCTTTTGCTCTGGTAGGGCAAACATATTCAATTCACACGCGGGGCATCTTATTAGCGGTTTCTCGACATTGTGAGGAAAACTGATCTGGCTGATCTTCACAAGTGATCACACTTCCCGCGCATTGCTCTGTTCTTGTCTACACCGGTAAATGAATGGCGCGACACAATCAGTTGATATTGAAATTCAACAACGATACTGTTAGTTATCAATAAATAGAGGAGGCAAAATATCCCTCTTACTCTTCCTACCCACTTCAAGTTGTACCGCGGGCACATAAAATTGTGTACACACTTCGTAAATAGACACGCGAAAACATCACAGTTAAAAGATTGGGGTCTCTTGCCACCGTTACAAGGTGGAATCTTATTTGCGTACTCAGGACATACCTTCTACGAACGCATAATCGCCTTTGAAGTCTTTCTTCTCCTCCATAGACATCCTTTCTCCTCAAAAGCGAATTCCCCTAGCACAAGCAAAGAGAAACAAGTTTCAACTTGAAAAATTTTCTAGACTCCCCAACATGGCGGATTTAAAGGAATGGATCAATAATGCGGTGTGTGCAAGGGGCCTAATGATGACAGATGGTATTTTTCCTGCCCCCGGGCCAGTTGGTATTAAGATAATAAGGGCAATCACTCTCATAATAACTGAATGCTAAGATGTTATTATTTTAACTTACTATTTTTGTTGGCCAAAAACCTGTAAAGTACCTATTTGACGCCTTCTTATTTGTGATATAACATTATTGGGGAGGTACTAAGAAGTTGGATAAATTCATTCGCATTTAATCTTTGATCGGGATCTGAATTCTCCTTACTTGCGACAGAACTTGCCGCGTGGGCAGAACCAGATTTGCTTCCCACGATTCCCTCCTAAAACTTGCGGGGAGCTCGTAGTACCCCTCTGATAGCTGTGAGACACTCAAATTCATCCATATCCTCAAAAATCCAGTTAGAAACTTAAAATCCCCTCTTACCTTTGCTCCCGGGACGTTTTGAAGAACAATGGATTTTAGGAGAAACTTGGCAAGGACCAGTCAAGAAGAATGAAGATGATGCCAAGACCCAACATTTGTTTAGTGTTTTATGATTCTACTATTAGGGAGTAATCGTTTGTCGTAATAGATATTTTAGCACTCCGACAAGCGTGGAACTTGCACTATTGATGTTTTCACTATATTAGGATAATTCCCGGGAAGAAATGCAACCATCTCAACTTGAAATTTCGATAGCGATCACCCAAAGAATGACCAAACCCACAATCCTTAAAAATCGCGACTATCATAAGATCATCTACGAGAAAACGTTTTGACGGTGACGATACAGTAAATTGCATATTCCTAACGTAACGTGATCTGTCTATTTTGGTCTACACACTCGACTCTCTTTAAGGGTTAAATACTGTCAGCATATATAACTTTTCATAAGTACAAAGGAGAAATAGCCAAGCAGGCCGGAGGCCACTGGATCTAGAGGCTCAGTAGCTCCAAGAATGATCAGTCAAGAATTAAGATAAATTTTACCGTTATCCGCAACGTTTCAGATGAAGTTCTCCCCTCTATGGCCAAGAAAGCCAGAGTGAATTCTTACATTCCAGCAGAGACTATGAAACTCATGATTTCTCCTGTTTCCTAATCTATGATTCCAATTTAAGGGGAAAAAATAATTTACTTGATAAGGCAGGCGAGGGTAGAAGACAATGGTACCCTCATTTTGTTATAATATGTTACATTTGCACTTGGCGCACTACAGACGATGTATCAATTGTTAAGTTGCTCTTTTACTGCATATCAGACCAGGCCCCTGGCAAGCCACACTAATGGGGGAGGGGGCACTAAGCATTGTGGCAATATTTTGCCAGGGGGGGTCACAAAATTCTATAGGGGGCTCTATGCCTACTTGTAGTGATCTCACTCGATTAGAAGAAACAGTGCGACTTATTGATTAACTTCACATACAATAGACAATAGAAGACTTTCAATAGATTATCATTTCTTTTTAGCTAGTTGATGTAGAGTTTTAGTATGAAATGAAGATAACGAAGAAAAGTAGAAGGTTCCCTGATCTATGTCCTAAGTCTTTGCTGTTGAATTCGAGAGTTATGTTATGTTAGGCGCACCATCCCTTTGGCTACTGGTCTTTGGAAAACACAGGAAACTGCTGGCAACGATCAAACAAAAACATCATCAAAGCAGAGATTATAATCTCTGATCAAAGTGATACTTGCCTGTTTATTGATTTAACTATCTTCCACAACAGGCTGCACTCGAATTATCGAAATTGAAGAGGGAAATACTAGACAGTGGATTAGCTAAGTACTTGATCAAGTGAGTAACTGCAATATCATTTGTAATGTATGGTTAACGTTAGGCTGAAAAGGATATTTTAGGACCGGGTCCGGGAATAGTGCGCGAAACGGGTTTACGCCTTCCCTATGTTTGCAGAATGATGCATTTAGCAAGGACGTAAAAACACTGAATATAGTACGTATGTAACAGACAAAAGGGGGACATGGTCAACATGACATAAACATATCAATTAACAAAATAACGTACAAGGGCTCTCATGAGAATTGGAAATCAATTTTATCTATATCTGAAATCGAGTCTCCTATTGTTTTTGTACAAATCCCTCTACAACTAGTGTGTAAACCTTCGCCTCACTTGTTAACTTTCCAAGCATTTCCTTCTCAATCGCAATCAGCGCTAAGCTTGAGAGACGATTGCCACTTTTCTTACCTTATCTATATGATTCAGATCTCCGCAAGAACAGAGGTTATGAAACTTGAGTTTCATAATCTCTGGCAAGGATGAAAACGACCCCCCCCCCCCCCCCCCCGACGCTGGTCGTTGAACAGGAGTTACTATCGAAGCTAACTTCAAACCTTGAGGAAAGCAGGCACCAACATCTAAAACGCTCATTCTTTGGAATGGAAAAGGAAATGAAAAAATTGGAGAACAAAGACATATCAAGGTAATAAGGCATTTCTTGAAAATCGTAAGGTATTCACTGCATTCATTGACAGCAAGCCCCTAATATTTCGTCATAAATATTTACTCTTGCACAGAAAAATGTGAGATGAATGAAATGAATGAAAGACGCTCACACAAGAATAGATGAAATAGAAAGATAAGCCTCCGCATCTCCGTACTGGGATATCGGCAACTCCCCTATCCATACTGCTTGAAGCGGTGCCCAGTGTGGGGCGTTTGGCCGTATGACGTTGGTAGAGCATTTTGTTACTACTATATGTATTGCAGTGTGGATAAAGCACTATTATAGACGCGCAAAACAAGGTTACTATGCCTCCCAAGTTCCGGAAAGTCGAAACTCAGGTGAAAGTTATCGTCCATATTCAGGGAAAGAGATTGGTAATGGATAGAATATATATCGGAATACATTTATTTTACAAAAGATAGCTTTAAGTTGAAACAGCTGGATACACATTTACCCTGATATTATAGGCGTAGATGTAAAATGCCGGTAAAGTAGTGATCTACTCTAAATTGAAATGATCTCGCAAACCTATGATTGTGCAAGAGATGCTCTGCTGGCAATGTATTCCTTACAATGGTTACAGGTTCCAATAAATCCACTTAATTGCCATGAGATTGATATAGACAGGTACATGTACCTTTTTTCTAAATAGTGAAGCAAGGGGCAACACAGAGGAAGGACATGACCCGATTCAACTCCATTCATCGAGTAAAGCTTCCACTGCCAGTACCGTGTGCAATGCGCTTGGGTAACAGGATAATGCTGATGTGGACTTCATCCATACCCAAACATTCTCCACTGTCGGTGCTGTATGCATTGCGCTTGGGTAACAGGATAATGCTGATGTGGACTTCATCCATACCCAAACATTCTCCACTGCCGGTGCCGTATAAAATGCGCTGGGTTAACAGGATAATGCTGATGTGGACTTCATCCATACCCAGACACCCTGAACAGTTCTGTTGTTAGAAAGTGTCAAGCTAAGAATTAATGAATGAAAAAATGGCTTGTTATACGAAGCTCGTCCTTTCAAGATAGATTGTCGTTTGTTTGTTTCCTTTATGTTTTGGAATATACCATACATACAGGTCCTAGTTTACAGGGTTATTAAAAGTGAACACGTACAATATCATATATATATATATAATAGCCACCTCTTAACTCAACTTTTTATAGAGAATTTAAAAGAAACCAAAAAATATCCTGGAAAGGACATAAGATTGATACCGACCCGTAATCTGCTTCACTAATGGGCTAGTCTACCTTGGGAATAGAGGAAATTCGCACCCGTTTTCTTGCCTTTAGAAAGCTTGAGGTAGTAATGCATGTATTTACTATATACCTTAAATGGCCTTTAAGATGTTCCCCAGCTAACTTGATTAACTTGTCTGGCATTTGTTCTAGGCCTGTCAAGGTGTCTAAGCGAATTTTTATGATTTCCTGCTCCACTTCATTTCCAGAAACAGAACGCGCTTTAAAGGGAGGTGGTACCTTAGAAGACTGCTATAAGAAGAAGATGGCCAGCTCATTGAAATCCCTGCATCAAAGACAAAAGCGTAACCATTAGAAGAATTTTCTAACCACATAACATTAGATCATAGATCTGAATAGATCTGAGTAATTTATTCGGATCTATGATTAGATGTACCCTTTAGACAACGTCCACCGTAGGCTAAACAATATTGAAACCCAAGGATCCTGCTCCACTTGCAGAAACCAACAATATCGTCTACCAGATATTAGCACGCCTCCATGATGGCACAATAAATAGACCCTTTGCGTTGACGTCACATTTGGCCGCTAAGGAAATCTGCTGGAGGACCACGCAAGCAACGATCGCT
>JAAAKL020003502.1:0-22987 GCA_010016065.2 Carybdea cf. marsupialis auct. non (Linnaeus, 1758)
ACAGAAAGAAAGAGGATGCAAAGTGTATCAACAAATTTAAAACACAAAGTGGGTGGTATGCTGGAATGCCGAGTCCTGCCAGTCTTGGTTATGGCTTGTAAATTGTCCGTAACACAATGGAAAAATCATCTAAATCTAAATATGTGTGATTACGTAAGTGTTTGACGAATTACAAATAAGATAAGTTAAAGGAAGAGAGAGGGGAAAGAAACATTGCTGAACGCATGGGATCACTGCAGGAGAAATCATGTATTGTAAAGAAAATGTTGTAAAGACCATTAAGGAGGCAGATGGTAAGCCAGAAAAACAAAGTCAAAAAACGGAGACAACAAATGCACTAAAACAGTGTACCTAAGTTGACTACCAAAATAGCTGTCGACAAGGTATGCAGCAGTGACTGTGCAGTATACATCACATTGGAAAGGTGCACTCACTCATCCATCCTCAGACTTCACTTCTTCTAGGAGTTGTAGACGTGCTTTATCACTTTTATCTCAGCTTCCGTATTGTTAAGTAATCTTCGTGTGAGAAGTGTGATTTCATTCATACTGAAAACGCCTTGTAATCATGACCACATTACGGCCACATTGTTTACATTTTGGTTGGGAGAACGATGGCCAGGAGATAAAACAGAATTTGATCGATGCCCCCTTTGCTGTGCCAAATCCCATTTCGATTTCTCCATCATTGCAAGAACTTTGCTCTGACCTTCAGTTGTTTGTTTATTCGCAAGCGTTTTCCTTCTTAGTGCCTCTCCCTATGCATAGTTGAAATACTCCCTTGCTGTGGTAATAGGCATTTCTCTCGTTTTTTACTCGGTAGCATATTAGGAACAAAACTGCATCTGTGTACGAACTGTCTTGGTCTTTGTGCACTACCGTTTTCTTCCCATTCTTAGTTTACCTCGTTGCCTCCACACAATTTCATCGTATATTCGTAGCTGGTGTTGTCGCTCATCAGCCTTTGAGTACTATCTTTCTCATCGACCACTCCATTTTCTGTTAAGGTGGAAGTTATAAACTTTGTTACTTTTTGGTCGATATATACCTTGGAGACATTGCAATACTTCCTCATACGGCTTGTGTAACTACTTGTGTGTGTAACGTGAACCTACAATTTTCAGCGGCGGTGCGTAAGCTGATATTCTGAGTGTGCTTGGGTGGGGATATCTATTTTTATTGTATATTATAAGTTATATGTTAATGATATATCTATTTTTAATATATCAATCAATTTTTTTGCCTAGTGTTCAAATTCTATGTTGCCTCTTTCTTATTCACTTGCTCTAGCGAGCACAGACTAGCTAGATTGCTTTCCTTAGAAAGATAACTTGGTTAAGCAAACAGAATATTCTGACCCCAAAAAGCAGAACTTATTTCCGTTATAGTACAAAGACTGTATTTTCAGTTCACTATTATCTGGTGATTGAAAGTGCCCTTTGAAATTTTCTAAGCATAGCTTATGTAGTGTCGTCAGCAGTTGATTCTTGCATTAATTTTGACTCGGCTGTGTTTTTTACCTTTTTTCTCGAGAATAAACCCTTAAGCCAATTTTAGTCTTACATAACGCAAGCCATCGTCTGCCCACTGCTCAGTTATTTTCATTTAGGTGCTCACTTAAGCACGTCCGACACAAGAACTTCTTATTTGCAGTCACATTTAAAATGCTAATTTAGTGTTACTCTGTGAAAGGATTTCCTTCTGTTTACTTCTGTTTGGCCGCCATAGCATTGGTATCTTAGTAATCGAGTAAAGGAACTGTGATACATTAACTGAGATTATGCAAACGACCTAGGTTCAACGTTAAACACCTTCACTGCTGAAATGATCCGATGCAGGCATAGCAGGAAAGGGCATGGACATTGTACCTTGCCTTGGAAACTAATTAAGGTGGCACCATTTAACCCGTTGGTTAACCGGACAACTCTCGGCAGGGATGCACGCACTCCCACCACGGGTGCTGATAAGCAATCCTTTTATAGCCGTCGCAGAAAAAATGACGTTGTAAATTATGGAGTAGAGTGTCTGATAAAAAAAGGACAATTTATATACGATTCGCTTAGTCGTGGCTTACATATTTATATTAACATGAGATAGCTATAATCACAGATAAAATCTGAAGCTGCAGTCGCCAAGGAAAAGGGAGAACGTTTTTGTTATTTAAAAGTAAAGTTTGTACTCTCAGTTTTGGCATTTAAAAATATTATTAAGGGGAAATTTCAGAACGATATGTAGGTGATATTATTTATTGTTTTAGAGGACAACATTTTCACGATCAATTGAGAGTACCAATCAATCAATCAGCAATAGAATTTTGTGCCTGATCTTTGTGACAAGTTGCTTATTGACACGGTCAATTTGTATGCCATAAGAACAAGAATTCACATTATATATAACAAATACATTTTGGAAAGTGATAAGACTTCTTCATCAACATTGAATTGAAATGGTAGGTCCTATTTTCGGTAAAGTCCACACGAAACAATTTCTAACAGTAGTGGATTGTACGTTTTAAGACAGATAAAATTCTGAAGCTTATGTTCCATAGATAGGTTGCCTTCTTACCTTTTCTCACATTTTAGTAGTTTTGATGCACCGACATCAGTTCAGATGAAGAGGTAGAAGAACCTCGTGACGAGTGGAACTCTGCGGTTAAGTAATGTGAATCTCGGAGAGTCAATATTGTCTTGGGTGAATTCAACAGCAAGGAAAATAGGTAGTAAAAGAGAAGGGGATACAGTGGGCCCACATAGGTGGGGAACAAGAAAGAAATGAGTACTCGGTGCACAGGGAACGACAGGTTCATTACAAACATCTGGTTTGAACAATCAAAAAGGAAAAATTGGACGTGAATTAACCCTGATGAATATAGAAAGAACCAAATGAAATTCTTCAAAGCTGAAAAGCGGCTTAAAAATGCAACTACAGAACCTAATTATACCCATGCCGAGACTGATAGTAACCACATACCAGTGATTTGGACAATTCTTATAAAACAAGGAAAGAAAACCTAAAGACTAGATTGAAAACTCGTTTTCCGAAAGAACGCCTTACAGGAAGGATATGGCGTGACTGTAAAACAAACATGTATAAAAGGCTGGAGTACGAAGGACAGTGAATGTGGGATCACTTTAAAACATCACTTGTAGAAGCTGCTAGCTACGTAATCCTAGAGAAGAAAACAAATAAAGTGAAAACATGGATGACGGAGGAGCCACGCTATGAGCCAACGGCGATCTCTTGAGAGAAGCAGTCAAGAATATAGGAGACAGGATAGAGCATTTTTAAGGATTTGCAATGATACAAAAGAGACTTGGACCAACAGAGAACACGCATAGGTAGACAGACGAGGAAATTCCAACGCCAGAGAATTGTTCACAAAAATCAAAGATGACATGGAAAGAACGACTCCCTTCGAATTTGGATGTATTCAGGGAAAAGATGGGGAGGTACTGATTTATGATACTGAAACGAGATTTATGACACTGGCCAAAACTCATCAGATTTGAGCAAATCAGTCCTTATTCCCTTACGCAAGAAACCAAGGTCTATTGAGTGTGAGTTTCATAGTATCATCAGGTTGATGATATATGTCATCAAGATTATCCAGAAAACCATGCTGGCAGCAGACGATGTATTCCGAATGAAATCGGAAAGGAACCAGTGGGCTTCAAGGAAAACTAAGGAACAAAAAAGCCAATTTCTTCGCATATAATACAGTGCTCAAACTCTATAAAAATACAGCAAGACATGCATCTTTGTATTGTCGATTAAACAAAAGCTTTTGACAAAGTAGAATATCACAGTCGTGTAGAAATAATCCAAGAATGGGATATGGATGTGAAGAGGCTCATAACCAACTTGTATTGGGAGCAGACAGAGGCAGTGAGAGTAGCAGGTATGGTCAGTCAGTACTTGAACTCCATATACATTTAAGTGTGCAGGCATTAGCACAAAGAAAAACGGCAAATGTCACGGAGAGTCGGGGCAATGACTGGCATTGCAACAGAAGCATTTTATAGGCACCAAAGACTCATCAGATAAATCTTTCCATTTACTTAGCATTTTGGCAGTATCAGTCTTTCTACTGAAGAAGCATTTTGGCAGCATCAATCTTTTAATTGACGAGTCATTTTTGGCAGTACGAACCTTAAAAACGATAAAGCATTTTGGTAGCATGTGTCTTTTGATTGACGAAGTATTTTGACAGGACGAGTCTTTCAATTGATGGAGCATTTTGGTGGCATAAATCCTTAGCTGTCGAGTAGTTTTGGCATCATGAATTTTTGAATTGACGAATCATTTTTGACAGTACGAACCTTTAAATTGGTCAAGCATTTTGGCAGCATGTGTCTTTTAATTGACGAAGTATTATGGCAACACGAGTCTTTCAATTGTTGGAGCATTTGGGTGGCATAATTTGCTAAGTTGTCGAGTCGTTTTGGCATCGTAAATCTTGGTATTGACGAAGCTTTTTGGCAGCATCAATCTTTCAGTTGACGAAAACGTTTCGGTAGTATGAACCTTTTAGTCGATGAAGCATTTTGGCAGCACGTGCCTTTTGATTAACGAGGCATTGTTGCAATATGAACCTGTCAATTGACGCACATGTCAACGTTGGAACTTCAAGCCGCTATTTCATTTAGTGTATTATTTGATAACCATGCAATCGTAAGGAAGAATCCTTCCCCGGTGCATACTTCAGTTTTATGTTTTTTTGTCTTCTACATTTCTTTTACCGAACTGAACGGCCCAAGGTTTTCCGGTAACTATGTGGGAAGTAAGGCTTACTGCTTCTTCAGACTTGATTACACTGCAGGTAGAACATCTAGTCAGACATTATAGAATTTAGAAAGAATTTACAACGCAAAGAGAAGAGAAAGAGAACGTTAGCATGAAAGAATTTCCCTTTAGTCCTGCTGTACCCGTCGCTTTGAAATAGAGCATTTAGGCTCAGCAAAGCCTAGTATATCGAAAAGTGGGTGCAGAATGAGAACGCCTAATTTTATTGCCGCATACCTCTGTTCTCTACAGCGTTTTCCATGCATGTTGAACGAGAGGACCGAAGTTTATTCTCACAGGCCTTGTGTCAATGTCAATCACCTTACTAAGCATTTATGTAGGGGCCTGCTTCATCACGAATTGTAGATATGGTTAATAGTAGAAGGCATTAGAACGTGGTCTACATCTCTGCCCCAGTTACTGTTTGTTACCATTTTTTTCAACAGCATATTTCGGAAGACCTCGATTCTTGATGTTATGTCTTTTTCCTAGGCGGGAGAAACAGTCGACCACGCCTGAAAAAGAGGATGGACCGAAATTAGATCTTGGTTTTAAAGAGGGACAGACGATAAAAATAAATATTGGAGTAAGTGGTTGAAACAATTTAATGGACTGTTTTTGGTTTTTGTGGTTGAGCATATGTTAATTTAATGACGTCAAAGAAAAGAGAATTTAAATATCAACGAAGTAGGAGTTGTTATTAGGTGCTTCTTACGGAGACAAGACTCTGCACAGAGTGGCACAGAGTGTCCTAAATGTAAACGCAGTTCTAAAATCTTGGCAAACAAGCGAAATCACTTCCTTTGGAGGACGTATGGACTCATTATGGCACCACCATATTTATAATTATTGATAAGCAATGCCCCCAACCCACCCCCTATCAGCTCTTAAGAACTTGCATACAGACGTTGTAACAAAATACAGTAGACACTAATTATAGTTCAAAATTAGGTTGAATGTTCCCCACACGGAATTGACTGGCTACGCCCCAGTATAGACTCTTTTTTGAAAGGTGAGACGCTCCTATCACAGTTTCATTCACATATCACGGTTATTGATAAAGCGTGTACTATGATAAACGTACAGGAAGTTAAAGATAAGATAATAATATGGTCGTTAGAGCTAAACAGAGAAACATAGTTGAAGTTTTCATATCAGTAGAGTTAATGAATTAGAGTTATAAATGTGAACCAGATTTGACTCTGCCCTTCCGTACTTCAGTTCTATGGCGCAGAGAATTTGTGTTTTATGTTTATCGACCTTAGCGGTCATGGTTTGGGAAACTTTTATTCTAGATCGAAATATTTACGTCCTGAGCTGATGACCATAATGAAACTTGTCGGTTTTTGCAGCCAGGATACAAAAATGTTCATTGTTATCTATTATTTGCTTCTTGTTCTGACCAAGTAAAATGTTTTAGTGTGAGCTTTGGTTAAGGCACATTATGTACGGAACACGTAGCGTATCATGGCGTGATTACCCAGCGGATGAAATTCCAGATATTGCCCTTTGTAGGATTTTAGTTGCTTGTTGGCCTCGTGAATAAGTAAAAGGAGCCAAACAAGCCAGCAACCAACGACCTGTTTTTATGGTCTCGAAGAGCATTACCACGCACTATATGGGGGGTACGTATTTGTAGAATCGTGAATCATGGCCTGACTTCCTTCTCCTTCCCTCTTCTAACAGCAGTACTCATTGAGATCTATTCCTTGATAATTCCCCATCCATTTTCTGTTTTGACAGGACAGTTTGATCATCGGGCATTTTTACCAGAGATTTGCTTCAGATATAAAGTATACAAACTTTCACATGAAGACTGACATGTGTGTGTTAGCGCACTGATACACACAAATACACACACACACACACACACACACACACATACACACATACACACATACATACACACATACACACACAAACACATACACACACATACGTACACACATACACATACGCACTTAGAAGGTACTTTCTTAACTGAGGTTTTTCGTGCTTCTTTTTTTCAGCATAATACGTCGACTCAACCTAAGGCAAGACCGAAGGCAGGTCAGTAGAGTTTGTACTACAAACATTTTTGAGACAGAGCCATGTATCAGCTTAACAATTTAAAAGTTTGTCACGACACATGGAGTAGAGAGAAACACTTTAGACACGTGACCCTGATATTTAAGAATTCGGCATTTATGTAAGCAATTCAAAATTTTGGCAAAGTTGCTGAGATTGCTCACTTTTTTATGGCCCATATGTTGTTTACTTGTTCCTTACTTGGTAAGACCGAAATCTAATTTTTATTATAAATAGGTATATATGCCGCTGGCGTTATCGTTGTTCGATTTTATGCTTCTTTGTCTCTTTTTTACATTATGAGGGGGTCTCAGTTTTAAGGGCGGGAGGTGTGTTTTCGACGTAAAACCACTTCAAGCTGGGTGTTTGCGTCGTAGTTGCTTCGCTTTTTGTATACTTAAGCCTCTTGTTGCTGATAAAACGTTGCGTATGAAAAGAAAAGTATGTACATACTGCCTGTACATTTAGAAAGTCGAAGTGCATGTCGTCCATTATTATAAATAGATAAACTCTACTTCAGTTTTCATACAATAATGTACACTACTTAAGTGATGAAAATTGACACTTATATCTGAAGAGGTGAACCTTGAACTGTAATGAACTCCACACATCGATCGCACAAATGAAACGTTATACTTCCAGGGCAATATGGTGTAGAAGATGGTATATTCATTTTTCGTCTCGTATTTTGTTGACTCTTATCCTCCATTCCGAAGTTTGGGACCAGTCAAGTTAATAGACCAAATGGAACCCGCTAGAGAGAACTTGAAATATTATTGTTTTTGAAACAACGTATTGTGAAGTCACCGACTGAGTGTTATCAGTCTGCAATTGCAACGTGGTGTAGTAAGCGTTGGGCTGTACAGTATCGTAAGGTATCGTGGGGTTGTATCGTCATAGCACGTCCTGGTCGTAGATTCTGAGGGGACGGGGGGACTTGTACCCCTCACTTTTCAGGATGGGGGACAACAGCTGATTTATTCCCACACTTTTGGGTCCAGAAATGTCAAACTGTCCACGTTTAATCCTTTTGCCCCCTCCCCCTCACATTCTTACAGCGATTTGCGCCAATGTAACAGGTTCTGTTAAGGAGTAACAACGTCTTGTGGGAATCAAGCATAGTTATCCGAAGTAAGACGCTGTATACTACAAATAGGATCTTGAAGATCTTGCAGATAAAGTGCGTTCCACTACTAAGGAACCTGCTGTTCTCCGTTAAAAGTTATTGCGTCATCGATAAAGAAAGGGGAACCTTAAGAACTCGGAAGCAGTCTCGCGCTAATTTGAAGATGGTTTTGCTTTGTCTCTTGTAACAAGAATGAGATTGATTTTTCACATGTTGATATTTTGAGGTCAAGTTAAATTCTCACTCCAGCTGTGAAATGTGGAATGAGAATGTTTAGTATAATCAAAATTGAATTTTAAGGGAGGTACTTACTAATGGCGAGGAAGATGATGGATAGGTGTTACGTCATTGCTTTATAAAAGTGGAAAACGCTATTCATATTTTATTCGACTTTGCACAGACTGCATTTGGGGCTGTGCTTGTATGTAGCGATTCCGACTTAGAGAATTATATCATTACCTGTCACTGATATCACTCTTTCCAAATTTAAATTATTCCCATCAAAACATTTTATGAATGTTAACATTGTTGATGCATTTTTTGATATGATATTTGTATGTATACAACTTAATTTACGAGCTTTTTTACATTTTTCCTTTTAGCAAGTGCCAACATCGGCATTCTTCCGCCTCCACCAGGAACTAAAACGCCACTTTTAGCGCCACCACCCGGCTCCAGTCCACAATCGCAAAAGCAGAATATGCCCTTAGGCAACGATTTTGGAAGTCAGCCAACGGTGAAAAGCGGGCCAGACGAGTGGGGTGATTTTTCTTCGGCATCTTCATCGACGTATGTATTATTACTGATTGTTTTTGTGTTGACCTTAAAGTATCTGTTGCAGATGCAGTTACCGTAATGTGTAGTGTAGGGTGTTTGGGGTATGCAAACGATCTATCTGCTTTGTAGGCAGAAAGACGTATAATTTACATGGATTGCCATTGCCAAAGTGCAAATGAAATCATTAGGTTGCTTTTGAGGGCCTTTTGAACATCAGGAAGAGCATTTCAACAAATAGTTTACTTTGATTATGTTGTTTCTTGAAGGAACATTTTAACGGAAGCCTGATAACGTTAAAACTGCCACTGAAGTGCGAAATCGTTTCCAAAATGCATAGTCAATCCCTTTGAATACTGTTTCATATTTAAATTATCTTAACCCATGTAGACATTGCTTTAATAATTACGCGACCGGCTGTAAATTGATCAATACAAAGAGTAAAAATGTTGAAGCAACAATTTCACTTCTTATACCATAGTCATAATTAACAAGTGTTTCCACCAAGAGGTTCTTTGGTATCTCAGTCGAAGATAATGTAAGCTCTATTGCATGCAATTGAATGCAACATACGTTTGGGAGTCGGAAAGATAACCCAGCGTTTGCGAACAAAGTATTTCAAATGGCAATTCTGAAACGATGCTAGAGAAGTATGCCGCGATTGCATGGGTCCCGAGTTAGAATTGCGATGGTGGCAAATTTCTGTAGTATCCCTTTAGACTTGGGAGCTCAAATCCTCGGTTAGCAAAACACCATATAACTTTTAACGGGCTTTGGACCGACTGACTCACCGGATGGGCAGTCTTTTCGTGGTCAAGTTACATGACGCAGAGAGGCTGATCTCCAAATGGCATAGAGCTGGATGACGATGCCGAACTGTTGCGTATTGCAAGCTACTGTACTTACTAGTACTTATTGCAGTAAACTATGATGGTTGTTGCTGGGGAAGGATGCATCTCTTATGAAACCTCTCCATTGATTTACGTCTTGTGCCATCAGTTATGCGTCATTAAGTGGATTGCGAAAACAGCGAGCTCAAAGACCAGCAGTTGTCTGATCTTTCACAACGTGATTCTTCCAAGAGAGTTTTGGTTCATTTCGGGGACGCTTCCAGTTATCAGGTCTGTCACTCCAAAAACTCCTTTTGGTAAACTGCTTGCTGTCCGTGCGGCACATGTGCCCAAACCAACGTGAACGAGGTTTTTTTTTTATTCGCTGAATAAGAAGTTGATTGCAGCATCGATTCTGATGTCAGTATTTCTGATATCAATATTCTTGTGTGGAAGCTGATGTGGCGACGAGATATAAGGGAAGTATGTTATCATGGGAACGCCATAGCTTAGTTGGTAGAGAAAAGCACCGTGGTTGTATGTGTCCCGGGTTCCAATCCTTATTATAATCATCAGAGAATGCAATATCACACAACATTAGACAAGCTTTGAAAACAGGTGGAAGGAAGATCTCCGATGACACCGATATTATCAGGACGTGTACAACGAAAACACTGGAGAAATTGCATATGATGATATGCTTCTCAACTGAAAAGTATTCCTTAATCTGTTATTGTCATTTCGTAATTGTAATACCCATGTCATGGTGAGACAAATTAATGAGGAAGTTATGTTTTATGGTCAGTCGTGATGTGGGATTTAACAACCACGTGCAAGGTCGTCGTAGTATATAAGACAAAACTGCGTACTTAGGAGGCTACCCTAGACCGTCTTTTTCGATTTGTCAAACGGTTTCGACAGTATTGACCGGAACATCATGTGGATAATTACAAGAAGGCTAAATATCGTGGAAAGTTTAGTAGAAATAACGAAGATTTACAATCAATAGCCGGTGGATGATGTCAGGAGATGCCTCTGTTTAAATCGTGTTCCGGTATACCACTACAAGAGAAAATGATATTTCCGGTACTACTCAAATTTGTTTCAACTGAATAGTACGTTGAACTGAATACTGATGTTGGGGACCTTATGTAAACACATCATTCCTGCATTACCTTAACGTAGCAGATGACATTGATCTCGTCACAAATAGTCCCAATTGATGCATCCTTTTACTTCGTGACGCACTTTTTGTGTAAGTTCGGCAAGCACGGCTTCAAGTAATCACTGCAATGATACCATGTGCCATTTCGATGCTGTGCCTGTTCTAGAGGCTGTATGCACGTTATTTTCAATCGTACAAAGCCCCAGATCTCTGCGTAATTTGAGCCATTGGCAATCTTTGTTGACCATTTGTTGTTGGACAGTGAAGTTCAGAAAGAGCCAGGCTCCTTCGACTAGAGTTGATGAGGGGCAATATTGTAACCCTCGGCTATGTGAAGGCTTTATGATAAGGCGTTCGTAAAAATGCTTCGCTTCGTTGCCAAGAAATTGCACGAGCTTAGGATCAGAATCTTTTTTATATTGATAAGCTCATTCCCTTTAGCCCCTTGTTAAATAGTTCATTCGATTATAACCATGATGTTGTTTTAATGAATATATTTGGGTACGGTTCAACAAGCAATGACCAGATATTTCTGATTTTGAAATCTTCTACGCGACTTGTCCACCGCCGATCACAAAAGTAACAAATAAAGATTAGATCTACGAAATTCAAAACGGCGGTTATCTAAACTCCTCTGGTGGCTGTTAAATATTGTAATCAAATCGTGTGTGGTTTCTTGGATTCAACCGTGCTTCGCTTATTTACTAATCAGGGCGGCCACCCGTCCTTGAATTCCTTGAATTCCTTGAAAACTCCTGGAATATTTAATGGTGTCAAAAAGGGTTCTTAAATTTTCTATTTTTCTTTGAATTCCTTGAATCTTCCTTGAATGTTGTTGCCATGTGATGCCAATCTGACTAGTTTGATTTGTGGAGACAAAATATGCTTTTCCTTTTCTGATGTGATTTACTTGAAACTTCTATTTTGTTGTAAAGATGGTAGAAATAGACTCACTTTAAAGGCTGTGATGTCAAAAGAATGCCACTCCCAAGGTGCCTGGCTCACAGAATCAAGGTTCAGGGACTGGTTGCAGCCTCAGGCAGTGACCACAACAGCATATTGCAAGCCTTGTAGAGATATTAATATTACTAAGCTGCGGCAAAGCCCATGGCTGATATGTAGAGGCCTTGAAGGGTTGTGCAGCTTTGAAGAAAAAATGAAGAAGTTTCCAGGAAAATGGAAACTAGTGATGGAGGACATTGCTGAAGTAAAACAAAGAAAGGTCAACATTGAAAAGTACATTGACTGTCTTGGAAAAGAAGCTGATTAACTCGTGATTATTGCTGAGAAGAAGCAGGATTTTAGTGTTCCTGCGAAAACAAACTCTTTTCTTGTTGCTCAGAAAGGAAAAAGGGGTGAATTTATTGAAAGAAAGTGATTGATAAAATGCAGCTAGAGCTGAAGGAACTGAAGTGACACTTTCCACGATGAACTTGTTAAGAGCAGTGTAAAATACAAAGTGGTTGAATAAAAGCCTTCTTTATTCACTTGATATTTTGACGGAGATCGTCTTGTCCCTAACGTCTGTAAAAGCTACGTACATTTCGTCAGCTTTCTTCAAAAAGGGCTTAACACTTTATAATTTGAACTATGCGCCGGAAAATATTGTAGATTTCAGTTGTCAAATTAATTATTTTAAAATTAGACATTTTGGGAGTCTCAGAAGCAAGAAAACGCAAAATTTTCCAGGGTTTGGCACCAGGCCCCACCTATGACCTCAGAACGCCTCCTGGACCCCGGTTTCCAAGCACACTTGCTCCGTTCCCGGGCCCTCCAGTCCAAATACGTCGATACGCCTCTTCTTGTATCCTTGAAGTTTAAAGAAAATGCATGGAAACTCCTTGAATATTGTTTTGAGAAAATCAGTTGCAACCCCGCCGATTCCTGTCCAATCTTTCGGATCATTCAACCACATCCGTCTTAGTCAGTCCCTAGCTGTTTTCCCAATTTGTAAAGTTTGGAATATCACATGCCACCTGTATTTTGCTGACTAGTTATAGGTGATTGTTACTTGGGAAAGTCTAAATTTGAAAGAGAACTACTATTCCCCGAAACCCGTTTCGTGATAGGGCTTGTTAGTACCACTGACTGTCGTGCTGCATTTCTCTTATATCTACACCTGAATCACACTCAGTACACTGTTGAAAGAGAGAATGAGACGTAAATATTGGCACGTTAAAGCTGATTTATTTATTACCAAGCCAGAAAGGCTAACGAGTTTGTCACGTGAAGGAACATTAAGAATTTGTTCAGACAGTCACTGATGAGAGGGATATGCCACTTAGGAATTAGAGAAAAACGAGGGAAAATAAAACAACATTTTGAACAACCCTCGATTTTTTCTTCAAGTCTCCTTCAGGCCTATCAGCATTCCCTTCAAGTATCCGACCTTTTCTCGTGAATTTGTTACTTCATATTCTACTACTACTGCTGCAACTATTGTACTCCAGTACTGCGTGATGCAGCTGTTGTTACCATATAACTTTACCCGTGTACTCCGCCTGCTTGGAACGTATTTAAATTCTGTGCAGCAGTGATGAACGTAAAGAAATCAGGTGTCAAATGGGTTTGTCAGTTAGTGCTTTCTCTTTAAAAATGATACATTGTTGTTTATTTTACGTAAGAACTATCTTTTTACGGCATTGCTTATGGAAGTAAACTCTTTTTCTTATCACTTTGATGCACATGTATATATTGGGTCTTTTCCCATTTAAATTTATCCTAATTACGGTAATTGATAAAAGTTCCGACGACTATGCACAACAGGCTTTCTTGTTTCAACCCATCACATGTAGACGTATTTTGGAGAAAACTGCATATTTTCTGCTGCGATACCTTGGAGCCTTTAAGCCCGTAGTAGTTACAGTTTATCATTAAACCTTTCTTTATTTTTTAATTTTTTTAAATTGTTG
Organism: Carybdea cf. marsupialis auct. non (Linnaeus, 1758); assembly: GCA_010016065.2. Taxonomy (NCBI): domain Eukaryota; kingdom Metazoa; phylum Cnidaria; class Cubozoa; order Carybdeida; family Carybdeidae; genus Carybdea; species Carybdea cf. marsupialis auct. non (Linnaeus, 1758). The sequence goes on from JAAAKL020003502.1 coordinate 13,656, forward strand.
ACCAGACTCTCAACAAGCTACAGTTTTGTTGTTGAAGACCATTGCAATTCCCAGTGTGCACAACCGAAGGACCTGTTTCAAAGCTTATGAAATTCAAATCTCTGACTGTTAATATCGCAAATATGATTCATAATGAGCAAGAAATCTGCCATGAAGCCGCCATTCCTTAACAACAACTTGCCCTAGAACTGGTTGCAGGTGTTCGTTGCTTTTCAGTCAACAGAAAACTAAGTAGAATGATGTAACTGTTCCCCGTCGCTGCGCAGTCATTCTATCCCTTTTTGGCAAAGCCTTTTAAACTATTCACTTTTTAAGGAATACTTGTAGAGGATTTAATGAGTCACTCGTCATATAAGGAAATCTAGAACATAAGGAGCAATGTAGGAGCTCTTATCATGTGCGCAGTAGTGATGTGAGCAGAGCCAGCACCAAGCTTATTCAGCTTGTTGGTTCCTAGCTAGGGTTCGCAGTAGTCTCCGCAATTTACTGACACTCACAACCAGAAAATAATAATGTAGTATCTAGAGGCATGGGGTATATATGCGGTGTGTCCCTGACGGGGCTTAAACGTGTTGTATTCCTCACGGGGCCCAAACGTGTTGTGTTCTTCATGGGGCGAAATCGTAAGTTTTCATTATGAGATGTAAATATAAACGGGGTTTCCGTGTGCGTAGTGGTTTTACCCAAACAATCTCGCTAGAGTACAAAATACAAAATCTTACGAGGTTTGCTGCATGATAGATACACACAGCATTAAATATCATGTGTAAATAACATGAATGAATGGAAATTCTTGAAAATATGTAGTCAAGGCTCATGTCTATTAAAAATTGGAGCTTATTTTTAATGCAAATTACGCAGAAAGTGAATGAGATCCTACCGTAGCATGTTGTATTTTTTGCGCAAACGTCCATAATAGGCTGCTTCACTGTTAATAATGGGATTCATAGATTGTCTTGTGGATAGATGAATTGACTGCTCTCCTGACGAAGATATTGCGCCATTGGCATTTGAATCGGTTGTCGTCATGAAGACCAAGTAACTTGGATTGGATTTAGAACTTTAAGCAGGAACAAAGGAAGAACGAGAGATACGTGAATAAAATTCCTGTTTGCATGAGAAGAAAGCATCAAAAATACAAGGAAACAAAATTTGATAATTATCTGGGAAATTCCCCTCCAGCAAACATCGATAATAGGTGAAGAGTGTTTGACACAATGGTACTACTACTGGTTGTACTGTATGTATTTCTATCGTCATAAGAATGGAACTCTAATATCGTTGGAGTGGTTCTGCCCTTGTCCTTTGATTTCACTACGTCTACTCCAAATGCTATATGAATTTATTTCTATTTCCTTTACAGATCAGGTGGTGGCTCATGGGTCACATTCTGACGTCTCCCTTTCTCTGGCTTACTTCTCAATAATGATCAAGAGTCATCGTCGCTTGTAATTAACGTTCGCCGTAGATTGTATGTAGCAAGGTAACTCACCAACGTGTTGGGTGATTATAGAAGACTTACTTGCCCGGAGGTCAGTCTCACTGATTTTCTATTGAATTTGTAAGATTATTACCGAGACACATTCTCTGGACGTAGATAGAATAGCCTCGTCTATAGCACGAGGCAACAGGTTGCTTCTTAGTCTAGTTGCAACTGGTTTATGGCATATTATTGGAAAGTAACTAAGTTAGAACGCGTTCAGCAAGGACATTGTTTGTCGCGTCTAATGTTGTGTCACTGACAGATCGTTTGTCGTCGTAGAAACCCTATTTACCAATGTTGAAAGCAAGCTACCTCTCCCAGGATATAGCCGGAATTGCCTTAGCAGACATGTAACGTAATGTTCAGAATCGAAGGTATATGTTACCGCTTCCTCAGCCTTGTGATGCGTCGAGTCTTAGGGTTTCCTGATCAACTTATGTTTGTCAAAACTGTTGATATGTGTTTTAGGTCTACATCAATGATTTCAACATATGCCCCCAGCGAGATTTTTTATTGGATGTTATTTAATTGGATGTTTTATGGCCTGCATTAGCTTAGTCACATTTATGAGAGAGAGTGCTGCCTGTCACTTTAGCCAAGTGAGAGGATAGGTGCGTGGTTTTATACAATTTCATGAAATGCGAGCAATGCACTCAATACTAAATTAGGCTGCAGAATAGCTAGAATTTGTAAATTGCGTTAGTAAATAGTCCATCCTTCGTATTCTTTCGGTTCCACAATTACAAAACATGGTCCGATAGGGCAGGATATTTCACTCTGGCGAAATTGTCGAGCGAAACAGATAGTAGCGTGAGAGAGAGTGCAATCGAGTTGATGGACTTACCGAGTTAAAGTTAGGATAACAGGCGACACCCCCTAATGATAGTCAAGTGAGGGTGTAGTGAATTCGTAGATGCACTCATGTATATTCGTTTGGAAGTATGGGAAATGTTCAAGTTGGCGGCAAGTGGCTTGTTGGGGTCGTCATTAACGGTATAATTTGTGGAAATGTCAAAGCAAGTCAAGTAGATCGATAGTGTATGTTGCAAGCAAGTAGTTTCCGAATGTTAAGGCACATTATTCTGGGATTATGTTACTCGTTCTTTAATTCCATTCTGGGCGATAATAATAATGATGATCGCCTCCAGGATAAGGTATTGCTGTACCTAGAATAGATATCTACAGAACCAGTTTATCAAAAGATGTCAAAGTCACCCTTCGCATTCTCATTTGTTTGCCAATTTGCTTATTTGATCACAAGTTTGCGATGCCGTAGCCAATGCTCTTTGTAGTATCATCCATACGACCTGCGTTGTATCAACGGACTGCGAATGTTAGTTTCCATTTGTCGTTGATTGATTTCTGCGGTACCAGTTTTTGTAATTGTGTAGCAGCGGATCTGTCAACAAAGTTATGGAGGTTATAATCAATGATACAGTGGAAGCCACATAGACTGACTCCCTTTTGTATAGCCACCCTGATTCATATTCCAGGTGAACGGATTATTCACTTCTTTAATTACAGAGGGTCAATAGCAGTTTGTTGGTTTGGTTTTTTTTGTTGAATTTTGCTTTGGACTGTATGTCATCAATAACTCAACATGTACACAGTTGCACTGGAGAACGTTTTAAAGCGAACGGCATCTGCTCCCTTTTTGCAAAGATGTCTTAGAACACGTAACTAAGCTTCTCCAAACAGCAGAGTTACTCTTCTAACAGTAACGCATGGCGAGGACAACATATTGTTCGCTTAAGGGGAGGCCGAATTACCATTTAGAGCCGTCCCACAATAATCGACCGGACGCTTTAACCATGTGGTCATGAAGGTAAAAGTTGATTTTAGCGAGAGAGAAAAATTAAGTTTTCAATGTCTTACCATGACAGGCCGCAGATCGAGCGACGGCTCTTGAAATTCCCATAAGATATGTTGCAGACAATAACTAAGCTCTTATTTTTCTGCCCTTTTATTCTGCCATCATCATCACCATTCATCTCAGGACTGTCTTTAAACCCCTTGGAATTCATGAACATTTGATTTCGAGTCCATCGATAGAATGTATAGATGGTTCGAGCGTAGTTTGTTTATTCATGCCCTACAGTAATGTAAAAATCTGTTGACATACATTGTGCAAGTATCATTGATTTCTTTCTGAATTGAAATAGAAGGCCGGAAGCATTACCTGGCTAAGGAAGGACCCCAAAGGAGATGATATTAAGACTCCGTTTGTCATTGTTGCTGAATGCGAATGTCCGCACATCTAAATTGCAGATTGCTAGTTGGTGACCACGAAGGGAAGAAACCCATTACGTTTTCAATTAATGATAGAAAGTATCGCTAAGAGTGTCCTGCAAATTTGACGTATTGCAAAGACATTGCGTAACCGGTTACGTATTTCTAAACGGCTCTCCATTCTAGTTACTACTTACGAGGGTGAGGGAGGGGTTCCCCAACGATTGCTGATCGCAAAAATACTACGTAAAGGGCCACCAGTTAGGGCCCAAAAGTTTCTACAACCCCGTTAGTATCTACCGAGCACACTGGAAATGCAGCGTTTCAGTTTATGTCACAGCAGCAACCGTTTTGTTTGTCGTAAAGGGCAATAAGTAAAATTGACGGAAAGCCTTCGTTGAAAAATAGTTTGCATTTACACACTTGAGAGTATAGATAATTATGCGTTGTTAAGTTGTTTGTATCGTATACTTATTACTAAAGGGTTGAAGATGAGAAGAGAGGGATTTTATTTCTCATAGTTAATGCTTGACTAAAAACATAGGACGAGGAGATGAGTGTCTCGGTAGCCGTGGAAGGTCAAGTCCACTAGATGGTGATGATCTTTGACCTGGACTTGAAACCCTTGCTTTATTATGTTCGTTGACCTTTCATGAATTTCCTACGTAGGGGAAGTGGGATGATGAGGCTATCACTCTGATGAAGACCATCGAATCCAAATCTTTATATCCACACGTTCTTTTATGTATAGAAAGATAACATCTACTATGCCTACCCGATTTAAAGTGAGAACTGTAGGTATGCTTTATCCGATATTTTTTGCGTCGCCGCTTTGCCAGAGCCACGTCCTATTCCATGACACTCTCAAAAGCTATACCTGACCATAAAAAGCGATTAATTACGATATTGTATCACTGTCAATTACTTTCATGTTCCAGCATCGTACAGAGGAATTTCAGCACATACTTCTATCGATTTTGGATAGGCATTTCGTACGTAAGGGGCACTGTGACAAACCCAGACACATATATCGAAAACTGAAATAATGACGAGGTACCTAATAGAAGACATTCATTATCGATACTGCAATTCACAGCATTGGTATCGCAGTCACAAGAACCTGAGCGTTGTATGTTTATCGTGTTTACAGTAGCGGTTGCTGGAAAGGTAGTTTCTCTTCATTTACTTCATTTGGGCTCGTGAAAAGCGTTATTGCGGAACATTTTATTCTTTTTCTTTCTTTTAATTTGCACAATTTTCTTTTTCTTACAAGTAGCCAAGCTCAAATTCGAGTATATATATAACTTATAACAATCTTTATTTCTAAGTATGCCATTTACACTTTCTAAACCTATTGGCAACTGGAGACTATTAATTGATGGTATTGCGAAGCGAGTTATATACAGAAATGATGCATGGTTGGGCATGACTGAAACATCGATTGTTCGATTGGAATTGTTTTAGAACGTCTTTACGCGACTCTGCTAAGCATACAGTCAATCTTTCGTATTACGCTGACTGACTCCGAGAAATTTTTCTTCATCGTTGATTTAAGTATCTCTAACAACAACAGCAAGAAAGAAGAAGTTTTCGCGGAATTTGAAGTCCTTTTAAACCTATTCAAGGAACAGAAATCGGTATGGAATGAGGCACTCAATTCCTTAACTGCAAGATTTGCCACACTCATTGTGGGACATCCTACAATCTTCACATTTTTCATACGCGGGGAACAATTTCAGGCCATAAAGTCACTCCGCAATAACGCAGAAATAGTAATTACGAAGCCTGGTTAAGGGCCAGCGGTTGTTCTTTTGAACAGAGTAGAGTATCTCGGAAAAATTGAGTTTAAGGCAAGGTTACAAAAATTGGTAAGGTATCTATATGTGACCAAAAGAGCCAAAATCGAGAGGAACCTGAAGGGAAAGTTCAGTACATGTAGCAAAAAACGATTCTTGGCCATGTGATATTGAGAATGGGATTACACCAACTGGTTCTCAACGACCTTGCATGTATAGGTTAACGGAAACATAACGAAGGTATACCACTTGGTCTTGTCTTATCCATGACTGACTCTTCACAACACGAGTTAACCAAGGGATTGTCTGAAATCATAGAATCCGTCCAAAAATGCAACCTTCGGACAACTGAATTCAAGATTTGCTTTAGGTTGCCAAAAACTATTCAGACCCTCAGGATCCATTCAAAACGGTCGTATCTCATCTTCTTTTGGTATCAGTAGACTCTTTATCAGCTTTCCTTTGTCGGAAACCATCAACATATGTATACTGTATTGTGGAGAAATTTACGGTCATTCAAATCCCAGGCACGTGTAAATTGAATTGATGGATGCCACCGCTAGGTCAGTTGACGTCAGTCGTAACTAGACTATAGCTTGGTTGAACCTAATTTATGTTTCTATGAACGCAAACTTTTTACCGAAACAAAGCGTCCACATATATATTTCGTTATGTTGACGATACGTTTGCGGCCTCCAGGGAATGGACAGGGGTGGAGCTATAACTGAATGAGCTGGCCCGTACTATCAATTTTACATACGAAAAGAAGTAAGGCAACATCTTGCCGTTTATGTAAGTTCAACTTGCAAAAGGTAAGACTTGTGTTCTCATCAACATATACAGAAAACCTTCCGTTACGAGAAGATTCTCGCGGTGGGACTCATTTTGTACTAAGAGACATCTTATGCGGAGGGAAAGTGTGATGTCACGATTTTGAAAATGATGATGGAATGATGGAAAAAATACTCAAGTTTTATGTTGCCCTATTAGTAAAAACGTCAATGGCATAATAGAGAGTGATGCCCTTTCCCAACACCGAGATATCAGTTTTCAAAGTTTTAAATCTCTCCAACAAAACCTTAAAATTTGATGCTGGTTCCTAACGTAAGGAACCAAGGAACATTGACCGTGTTTTGTCCAGAGGTTCTTAGAATTCAAAGGCCTCTAGTTCAAACACTACACACATTCAAGGTCTGGTATTTTGGGAAATGGCCTATTCCAGGGTTGCCTTTAGATGTCGGGGTTCAAATCGCCCTATTTCCAAACATTTGGTTTGTGACGTCGTCGCTTTCCCTCTGCATTGCTATTCTAGTTCATCGCTCTGTTGACATCTGCTCCGTAACTAAAATAGATGGAGCATTAGCAAGCGTTGAAGCTGTTGTTTTTGAAAATGGTACCGGAAAATGCTATAAACATTACAATGTCCAATAGGATCTCCAGTTTTTCATCTGACCTAAAATACGGACGGATGAGGTGCCGAGTTTGCCTACGATTTGTATGGATTAGAAAAGTCTCGTAACAATTTATCAAGAGGATATATACAGCCGTGACTAAACGTTTCCCACAATGTTGAGTATGCTAACCAGAAACTGTTGCCAGTACTCTCCATCACACAAAAAGTTTATTGCTTTACCAATTTGCATGTCGCTGTGACAGCGAGCATGAAAAACCTACGTTTTAGAGACTGCCGGCCGTTATAAGCAAAATGAGGCGTCGAAAGTGTCACCTAGTTATGCATTGCACAACTTGAACAACTCTGCATCCTCGAAGAGTGATTCAGCAATCGTCCTACATTTGATTGAAAACCAGCCTTGTGCTGACAGCTATCAAGAGAATTCCTTTAGAGTATTGGCTAAAGTGCGTTCTCCATTTCATCATGCTGCTCTGGAAGCTTCATTTATCAAAGCAAAAAGCCATTGCTTTCTATGGGTTCTGTAATAACATGACCAAATATGTGTTGTTCATAGAAGTATTACTTGCATTACTCTAACTCAAGACGACTTCTGTTACCAGTGTCTGGCGAAAACGCTTAGCAATATAAATCTTTTACTTACTACATTTTTTAAATTCAGTACCACCAATTCCCTCTTAAGAAATGAGGATATTGACTACCAACTGCTATCTCGGCCAGCATTTCAAGGACAAACTTCGAATGTCAGATGTCGGTCATCAAACGCAAGGTATGTCAATTCTTATAACCCTTATTGCTTGAACACCCTGGGGAAAATAGAAGATGAAAAATAGGCCTATTCCTAATCAAGTTTGAGACGGCCATAGGTGTATGTTCACAAAGGTATAGTGGTTTTTCACAGACAAATGTGAATCCTTTGTTTTATATCCCTTTGTGTACACGCTTGAGGCAACATCTGCATAAGAAACACGAGACTCTATTCAGGCAAAAATTTCAAATCAATAAACAAAAGTTAGTTCAACCTCTTAGGTAAGGTCATTGTCTTTTTAATACTTTAAAATATTTCTGGTTTATGTCACGAGGCCTTTTTGATGAAAAAAACAAAAAGCGCAACACTTATACAACTTGAGTTTTTATTTAACTTCAAAATAAAACAATAGTATTGTAATTCTATCCTTTATTTTTAAGTTCATTCTGAAACGACTCTTTTATTTGTATAGGTGCATTAGTGAAAAATTTTCTCAAGGGAAACCTTGCAAATGGGGCAAGACAGACACATTAATTTATCAGACTGCAGAAGGATCCTTTGCACAGCAATTTGTCTACTACTAAAAGACTAATGCTGATCCTTTGCAGTTGTGCTCAGCTTAAACTATTTTCAGTTCAGTCGGTGGTTAATGGCACAGTTATGATTATATTAGAGTTCCTTGGATTTTAAGATTTTCCACTTTGACTATCATTTGACTTTCGTTCTTTGTTTCTAAGCTGATATTCTCTCCAGTACTTTTTTGATTTTCAATGCCATGTGGTAACTGCTGTATTTTTTGGTGCAAGAGAAGACTGTTACTAGGTCTGTCCCTCTCCTCGGTTCATTGTGTATCTTACATTCTCTTTCCCCGTCAGTATTCTCCCGCTTTAACTTTCTCTCCTCATCCATTTTTATTGACGTGTCTTCTGTTATACACATATCTCTTGTTATAGATCTAAAACTTTGTCGGTATAAGCAACAAATAATATTTGACAGTAAGACGGCAGGAAAAATTCTGTATCACTGTATCTCTCCTTAAAATTTCTCAACAGACAAATTTGTAAGTCAACAGTGTCCAACTAATCGTAGGCGGTATCAATTTGGCAGATTCCTTTTATTCACATTTAGGAAGCTAGCACGTACCACGTTGTACTGGGTTTAATTTTCACGCCACAAAGAAAGTCGTGAGCCTAAATACGAATAGGGTAATTTCCCTTACAAATTGGAACTCATTAAACTTGGAAAGTGTCATAGATATACTCGTGAAAAAGTTTTCATATCTGTATCTCAGGGCTTGAGAGTCTCATTGGAACCTACGTTGCAAATGAAAATCGAATATTGGTGAAATTCCACTGTATTGTGTCAGAACGTCATCATGTATTCCGTGGTAAGTAAACAGAATTGAGACTTTTATATGTATTAATCATGACAACAGAGCATGGCTCCAATATAAATACGAATCTGAAAGGTCCTTGTATTTTCTCGGTTGGAAAATTGTTTAGTCTCCTTAATGAGGGGGCATACTGCGCAATTAGATCTTCCCTTGCATGCAGTAGAGCCGGTCTCTCCTATTTCTTGGCAAAGTTTGGCTCGTACTAATTTATTTTTCAAGCTTTGCGAATTGCGGTATGCGACTATAGGGGGCTCGCTGAAGATCTTGCGATG
>JAAAKL020003503.1:0-22986 GCA_010016065.2 Carybdea cf. marsupialis auct. non (Linnaeus, 1758)
TCTCGACGTCTACTGCTGCTTTTTGGAAAGCCTCAACGTATTCGCGTCGGACATCTGGCTGCTTCAGAGCGGCTAGATCGTATTTCAGTGGCGGCTTTGGTTTTTCAAGTTTCTTCAGACGAAGTTTGAAATTAATGATGAGTAGATTGTGATCACTTCCACAGTCAGCACCTGGATAGGTCTTACATGCTGTGACACTGTTCCGAAAACGATGGTTCACAGTGATGAAATCGATTTGGTTTCTCGACCTATCACCAGGGCTCCTCCAAGTGTAAATCCGTCGTGGCTGATTGTGCACCAGTCGATCCACTTCTCGCCTCTGGCATTCTGCTCTCCAATACCGTTCGGACCAACAATCTTTCCAATCCTCGTGCTTCAAACTTTTGCATTTAGATCGCCCATAACAAATTGGATCTCTTGCGATCGACATTGAGACTTTGCTTCATCTAGTTAAGCATAAAACTTTTCAACTTCATCAATCATCGCGCCTGATGTTGGCGCGTAAGCTTGAATTAATGCTACGTGGAATGGCTGGGCTGCCAATTTGACTAAAACAACGCGATCGGAAACTTGCCAGTAACCTTTCAAGGACTTCGCTGTGTTCTTGTCCAAGATTACGCCTACCCCTCTTTCGTGTCTGACCACCAGAGTAGATCATGGTGAAGCCGTTCTTTGAAAATTTACCACTTTGCGGCCATCGCACTTCGCTCATTCCTAGAATGTTTAAGCTAATCCGCTGCATCTCCTGCAGAACGTTGTCGAGTTTGTCCACCTGCGCTAGAGTTCGCACGTTCCAAGAACCGATTCGATAGTTAGGCTTACCTTTTTCTACAGTTGCTTGATGACGATCGGGCGTACCCTGTAGACTAGTACGATCCCTACCGAGCGAGGTTTTGACCCTTTGAGACCGGGTTGCAATCCTATTCACGCTGTTCATTTTCTTTTGATTTCTTGTTTCGACCATGGTAAACAAGGCGGATTGTACAGACGTACAGATTTAAACGTAGGGTGCCTAACATCTTTCTGCTGGGTAATTTTATCGTGTCACCAACTCTTTTATTTCTCCGGTGTCTTTCCAAAGCATATCACTATATGTCCTAGCTTCTTGGTAAAATGACAATGAAGATAAAAGCAGCAATAGTTAATATAGTTTATAGATTCTTCAGTTTTCCGTATATTACTAATTATCTCCATTTAAACATTCTTCTAGAAGCTAAATTTGTCCTAGTAGCTTCTCACAATCGTAGGATAGTTGAGGTTTATATACATTTAGTATGTACGCTTAGTGATTCGCATAACTTTATTTCTGATGCAAATTTTCCTTGATAGAGGGTAAGATTTACAGTGTACCTTCTACATGATGAACGTCTTTTTCATCAATAAGTAAAGGACACGATGAAGTAGTAGCCCTAGTTTTAATTCCAATTTTCTTTGCAGTTACATTTCTTGCAACATATTACATACTGGCAGGGATTGTTTACCAATGCCCCGATATTGGATCACTTCTCAACTCACGACTTGTAAGTGCTTGCAAAATTTAACTCAGTAGTGAACTGAAATTGGAAGAGTTATAATGATTGTTAGTATTGCGTCATGGCTTACTTCAATATCATTGTTTTATTGAAACTAAATTGACAAACGTAAGTGTCTCTCTGGCCAAATTCAGGACAGTCTTTTTAGCATTAATTCTGGACTAACTCACTCTCCTTCACAGAAGGTCTTGTGATAAAATAGGGGCACCAAGTCCTATTTATAGTGTTTGCGATTTCAAAGCGCATGTGTAAATACTGAAACATACAAGAGAGGTTTTGTATTAGTAAAATGCTTAAAGGTTGCCAAGAATAAGGTGCCAGCTTTGATTTGGCAAAGTACACAACAGCAGCACTATTTAGTTGACAATTTGATACTTCAGAACAGAGCACTGCATCTTGAAGAGAGCGTGTAGTAGCCCGGATAATCAAACGCTATAAGAGGTAGGTAGGTACAGTTCTTCCAAGAAAGAAAAACGCATTTTACGATTCAGTTTTTGATGAGTGAAATAAATGAAAGAAATCGAGCAACTAATAGAAGATATTTTATATCGACATGCTATGGTCTCTACAATTCAGACCGAATAGTTTGGTTCTTTCACATCTTCCCCCTCAGTCATGGTTTGTGTCTTGTGCTACCCTCATAACTGCCCCCTTCCTTCCTCATAATTTTGGTATAGTATGACTTTCAGATAGTTTCCCATCACGTTTAATAACACGTGGTCTTGTGGAACATTCTAGGACAGTTTTCTACCTCGCTTCTAATGTTTTACGTTTAGAGTTAGACATGACAGGCCTGGCGCCATTGGGGACTGGGGGCTATGGCCTCCTACTTTTTGCCAAGTAAAGTTTATCTCTGATGGTGGGTCCTCTTTCATCACTAAAATTAGTTTTAGCCCCCACCCCCCCAGATTGAAATTCAAAGTCCCTGTATGATACATCTAGACAGAACCGCTCACCTGCTTACATATTACATTCCTTCCTTTTGACCTTACCAATCTTTCTTCAATACCCCTATGTTTCCTTCCAACAACTGCCCCTACCCCTAGCTATTGTGCATTTCCTTATTTGATATCCTACTTAAAATATTTCTTCCTTTGGCTTTTTTCAAGTATACCTTCATTTGACTAAGCTACATGTACTATAAAGTTTGTTGGCTTTCTATTGTTTGACTTAATCCTTCCCAGTTTGTAAGGTAAACTTCTCTTCCCATCTTCAGCTTTCAACTGTTAATACATTGGAATCAGCTTTTGATGAAGGTAGGATGGTTGCAACAAGTTAATTCTTGTTTATTTTTACTGTAAAAAAATGCAATCAGTTATTTATAAGTTTTGATAAGAACTAAGAGTAACAGTGGTACTGAAGGTCGTGGTAAATGCATACGAGGCAGCATATATAGATGCAGCTTAATATGATATTCTTTTCATCATGTGTTATGTGGATTACGTCGAACGTAGACGGTATTACGAGAAAAAAAGTAAAATAAAAAACTGCACGAAACAGCGAAAACATTTTAGTACTGAAAGCCTTTTTTTTACCTGGTACTCCTTAGACTATAAAGTCATCAGAATTGAAATTGAGAAGAAAGCAATGAAATTGAACCCAACTGAGCTTTAAAAGTAGCCAATCAGAACTCTGACTGCCAGATTGGTGTTATTTTCACCAATCAGTGTCTGTGGAACTGAATGGTTAAACAAGTTCTTTTTGTCTGGAGAGCAACGGTTTTCTTGCTTTGATGTGGACGGATTCGCGAACAGGTAAGTGGAAAGCAGATCTTGCTTTACCTATTATACAGAAGTGATGATCCGTATACAATTTTGCACAATCTGGGTTTTCAAGCAAATGCTGCCCATTGGCAGAGTCACATCGCTTAGCAGTTCGGTGTTCGGTTTTTTCGTTTTGTACTCTTTTTCTTGCCAGTGCGGGGCTGGCTATGTCGGACGCACGACTTTGAGGTTAGTTGAAGTTGATTAATTTAGACAGCATGTTCCGTCCCGTATTCGCCAAGCACCAGCTTATATAAGGAAACAACCACCGCGGGGTTCTAAAACCAAAGCACTGCTAAGCAATGTGAGTGATTACTTTATAGTCTAAGGAGTGTCAGACGAAAAAATCTTTTCAGTACAGTACACCCTCGTTTATCCGAACCCCGCTTATCCGAAAGTCTCAAAGGGAACCATTTTTCCATCTGAAAAAATATATCTTCTTTAAGCTTCCATCGCAAGAACGCGCGTTGCAGACAAACGAAGTGAAAACGCTTTCACCGTGCGTTTAGCGCTCGCCTTCTGTTTCTCAAACTGACGAAACTCCACCAATGAACCGCATCGATCATCCCATGTCAGTCAGTCTCGTGTTTGCTCGTGTTTTGCAAATCAGCAATTCTTTTCTTCAGGAAACTATGATGTCAACCATTTAACCTGTCGCCACGCTTTTTATTTATTCACACTGTTTTTACACCAGACTTTACACGAAATGTGATTTTGGCAACTCAAAAATTCATCCTCGCTTATCCGAATTTTCGGCATATCCGAACTTCTGGTTCCACGTTTAAGTTCACGCTGTTCGGATAAACGAGGATTCACTGTACTAAAATATTTTCGCCCTTTCGTGCAGTTTTATTGTTTTGTACCACCAACAAACGTTTTCAAATAAGGAAACAATCATTTTAAGTATATAGATCCATTTTTTAAAATCAAAGTATTCTGAATTTTTTGTTAGAAAATGACTTTAATTTATGGCGACGTAGGCATTCGTGGAAAGATACACTTTTTGCACTTTTTTTGTTTAGCAGAAGGAAATTTCTTGCCTTTCACAAGGTCAAATGCCGTTTGTTGCTCTCTAGTGTTACTTTCGAGAGCTTAACTAAAATGTTCATATTCTCTGCGATGATGAAACGATCTTTAAGCCCGCACTCCTGATTGCAATTGCTATGATAAAAGAGATTTTATAACATCATAATCAGTGGTAGTTTTGGAGGGTACAGGGCCCTGAATCGAATAAAGTTTGCGGGGTCCTATGACATCATGCATGGCAGGGTGGTTTAAGCATGCCCTTGCTTTGGAGGGCCTGGTGGCAATGTGTTTCTTAGTTTTAAAGCGTGGTTCCCTTTGGAGGCAGGGGGCCTTGCGCCATGCCATGGTCGGCTGCCCCTCAAGTCGCCCCAGATCATAATACTGTTGACCACATGAAGTTGATTGCTGGACTTGTGGTTTATTGTGAGGAGAAGTAGTGTGTGTGCCTCCTGCAGTACTTTCTGAACATTTTAAATTCACTTCCTTTTTGTTAAATAGTATCTGATATCTTTATTTTTTGTGGTTTATTATTATACTGCCAGGAAATAAATTTACTTTCTCCGTGCCCCTAACCTCCTTTCATTTTGAATCTAACTTATAGATCGTATAATGTAGAATTTTAGCTGATATCTAGAACGGAAACCCGACTTATTGAACAGGTGTTCGCAAAGGAGCGATCTCTTGCTCTCTGCCTCATAAATGCCTAGTTTGACAACTTAGATTTTAAAATTTCTCAGTCCAACATTAAATGCCTTTAAACGTGACCCCCGATGAGTTTTATGGTGTTACCCTGTTCCCGTAGCCTTCTCTTACGCACGCTATTCACCGTCGAAAGGATATTGGTGGCAGTTTAAAGGTAAATACTGTATTCCGTTTGCTTTATTCCTCCCTATTATATTATTGCGTTTGGAAATACTTAACATATTGTTAAAGTGGTTAAGTTATATCCCAGCACATGGAAATTCAGTGATGGTTGTATGTATCTCATGTCTCACAATTTGCATTTGCTGAACGATTTAGGACGACATCATCTCATCTTGGGACATCACTCTTAATACTAGTGGCAATTTTCTCTCTGACATGCAGATTTTCTTCCTGCTCACTGCATATGTAGGAAGAGACGAGGTGTCCGTTCTACTTATACAAAGCCGGGACTACAATGTGGTATCTGTAAATATCAAGCCTATCAACCTTACAAAGACCGGACTGCATCCTCTCCTACCTCAACATGTTATAAGGCTGTGGTTTATCTGCGTAACCGGCAAGTACATGTATCTGTTGCCAACCATAATTTCTGGCAACATCAAAGGCAATACTCAGAGTACTGTCTTGATTCTTGTGGTTTAAGATGGCTCTTCATATAGCCGTAGGTTTTATTACTATTCCACGCCCCTCTCAATTTGCTAGAAACCTCTTTAAATCCTCCTGGACCCGAATTGTATCTTTATCATCTCAATGTACTCACTTAATGAAGAAATCAATTATCAAGTAAATTAATCAATCCATCATCAAACGCACTAATCAAGCGTCAATCATAAAGTCAAACATTTGTAATAACGTTATTGGAAAATGAGTCAAATCAGTGATTAGAAATGTATGTGCTTTAAGGTATGTGCTGAATGAGATATTTGTTTGTTTTAAATGTGTATTAACAAAAAGATATGTTTGTGGTCGTGTCTTATTTTAGTTGAACGTAAGACAAGATTTTGTTTTGAACATGTGTACTGTAGGTACACTTCAACAACTTTCAACTTCGTTCCTGAGTTTCAGTGATTACACGTTTATATTGTTGGCAGATTGTAACTATCTTGCTTAATTTAACGTTAAACATTGCAATGATGCCAACGGTAATGATATTTACAATGCACTACGGTTGATCAGACTCTTTAAACGTCTTTAATCTCGCTCTCAAACCTGTACCCTTTGATATTCCCTTCACTTAAAGAGAAGAGGTTTGATCTACAGCTACAGATCGGTCAGTGGAAATATATTCCAATATTCTGTTTTGACCATCTACCAGAAAATCCCCGTTGTTTGTTATTATTTTAGAGAGAACGCGTGAGTGAAATGCAGAATCAGTTTCCATGTAAACGTGCAGAGTAGATATTATTGAAGTCTTGTTATTTGCAGTTTTGTACATTCAGCAGCACAATGAAGGTGTATCTATGGTTGCATTTTGCGTATGGACCTAGATTCAGTAGTGAAAGCAGCAACCGTTTATTCAAGAAACGTATATCTGAAGAAAATTAACACTCCTTTTATTCCCTCTTCTCATCTTAGATAAAGCGCGAAACAAAACGGCAAGAAAAACTCAAGAGAAAAGCTCTCCATTTCAACGTCTACGTGTCGATTTCTTGCTCACGGACCTGCTAGCGAAATTTCCACCCAAAGCTGTTCAGGTAATGTGATGTTTTCTTGCCGTAGAAAAATGGAGTATCTGACAGAAGTTCTTCAATTGTAATTTCTTATGTCTTCGTTGCGATTTCGTGTTTGTTGCTTTACTGAATGCGATCACCATCATGGAGAGCAGCTTTGACGACTGAAAGTGAAACTTGATAATATTATCGATCAGAAGTTTGCGTACGTTTCAGTTTGAAGTGAGGGGGCGAATCGCATTCCATAAACAGTAATCACAGATATCTCCATGACACGTGTGAAATATCACGCATATCGTGTTGCTCATCCGTTGACTAAAAGCCTACAAACAGGATGCGCTATTTCTTTGTATGTTCTTTGGTGGTTGCCCGAAGAATGGCGAATGAATTGTGACGTAAAAGTTTGGTTAAGCCATGCTGGTTGGACGTCTGCAAGGAAGACGTGTAGTAACATGCATACCAACAGACTCTGGCAGAATACGTTTTGTACATGTTGAACATCATTTTGTTTTTGTGATTCCCTTGGTACACCTTGATCAAACGCGTTGTTTTAGCTAAAAGTCTTTTCTGTTGCAGTGTAAACGCTTTAGTAGTGCGTCTCAGAGAACAAGTTTCCAGTGAGCGCTTGCCTTCACCAATGACCATTTGACATTTGACGACTATTTTGGTAATGTATCTATCTATCCTTCCGGTATATGATGTTTGAGCTACTTTCAATGCTCACATCCCGGCATATTTAAATGGATTTTCCCCTTTTTAGCCAGCCTTATCATCTTCTTGCTTTACATATTTTATAAGCAGAGGAAATGTTTATGATGTTTGTACTCCTTGTACTTCCTATGTTGTCATTTCTATATGGTTATCTAATTTTTCTTGATGATATTTAAAAAACCATCTCAGCAAAGTTCTCCTTTTTTTTAATTTTTCGTAGCCGCCTCCAACAGCTGGCAAAAATGGTAAGATGTTTGTTTACA
This sequence comes from Carybdea cf. marsupialis auct. non (Linnaeus, 1758), assembly GCA_010016065.2. Classification (NCBI taxonomy): domain Eukaryota; kingdom Metazoa; phylum Cnidaria; class Cubozoa; order Carybdeida; family Carybdeidae; genus Carybdea; species Carybdea cf. marsupialis auct. non (Linnaeus, 1758). The sequence continues at coordinate 7,671 of JAAAKL020003503.1, forward strand.
CCCACGTATTGAATAATCATATAGGACAAAACTTCTTTGATTATCCTCAACTAAGATCGTCCTTACCTCCATAATCTGAACAAATTTTGACTTAATAAGTAAATCGTCTGAGGAGCAATCATTTATAATGACAAACGTATCAATCAAGACTTGATAAAAGATAGTAATACAATTTGAATTATGTATCCATGAACATTATTCAACTCTCATCAAGTGACAATAATTATGTGAACGACCATGAGTTATGATTGCCTCTCGATGGAGACTCAATCAACAATAACTTTTTATCAATTTATATGGAGTGACTTCCCGCGACTTTGATATACCTTTTACGATGCGAATGTTTTACATATGTTGCACGTTCATCGACTTCTTTGTACAGCTTATTAGTATTCGGTTATCCTATATTTTGGATTATCCGAACGGATTTTCAGAACTTCGTATACGAGACGTTCGGATAATCGAGAAATCACTGTATCGATATCATGTTTTAGGTCTCCCTTGGACAAGGGAGTACTTCCACCTTAGCGTTGACTAGTGTTATTTCAATTTGATTTTCATACCATCTCATAAGTTACGTAATACTGACAAGAGAAAAGTGACTACTCCACCAATTCTTGAATCCTGAATTTTTCGATCAACCCATGTCACTGTTTCGGATTGTCGGTTTTATTTTTGTTATTTCGGTTTATCAACTTTCCACATTTTGGTTAACGAAGATTTGCTGATTTCCAAACTTACATCTTCACAAATGTCTTTTTCTCTGTCATCTTATTCAACACTTAATTGTTGTCACAACCAGTTTTTGTTTTATTGAACTTGTTAACACTCATCTTATGTCTAGCGAGCACGTTACGTGTTGTGTCTTCATAGAAAACGATAGATTGGTTCTTGCAGAGCCTTAGAATACTCACCTTATAACACAGGATTTCTTTAATACGGGTGATGCCAGGACCCTGTTTTGCTGGCATACTGACAACTTGGTTCATTTTAAATAGCACGCTACTACGTAAATTGAATCTCGGTAGTTGGCCTTTGAGAATAACGGTTTGATTTACCTTGCGTTGATCAAATACAGGTTTCATTATTGTACGAAATAGTTTGTTTGTGGTCAAAACAACACCATTCTAGCAGTCAGACATCTGATTGGCTACTTTCAAAACACAGCTTGGTATAAGTTTTACTGATCTGTTCCTATCTCAATTCTGACGATTTTGTACTCTGAGGAGGGTCAGACGAAAAAAGCTTTTCAGTACTAAAATGTTTTCGCTATTTCGTGTAGTTTAATTGTGCGAAACTAAAAACTAATAATAACCTACAAGTAAAAAACGCCTAGTGACATTCCATGGGTATTACATAACTGGTTCCCTTTATCTTGTGTACTTTACTCTGAACGATGTTGTTTGAAGAATGGAAAGATTATTAAAGTAATGTTTGTTTGTTTAAGAACCCTTTTCTACATGTAATTTGCGAGGCTGTTATATTCAATTATAGAAGTACTCAAAATGGGTTTCAATCCCTTATTTTTGGTAATTACTACTATTTATGGCGTTTTGATGATGCTTTAAATCAGATAACAGGAAATCAAAAGAAGCTTTGATAGTGTCTCCAATAAGTGGGATGCTAATAGAAATTATATCTTTCCTGATACTATGCTATTTCACTATTGTTTGCAAAGTCTCGCATCTTTATCTCTCGTTTAGTATTAGTTTCTTTAGCATGTTCGTGTGGTAGAAACAGTGATGTTCTTGGGGCAAGAAATATAAAAGAAAACACGGGCACCCCACAGATCTTAGGGTAGATGGGACTAAGGTGCCAATAGAATCTTAGATCTTTAGACTTTCAGACCCTATAACCACTTATGTAGAGTTGTACATTGTGATGAACTACTTTCTAAGATTGGCAACTTTACAAAGCAGGCAATACCATGTGGAAAAGTACACATTATAGCTTGCCTTTCCAGATTTCTCTGATGTGCTTAATTAACGCTCCCTCTCCCATCCCTGGATCATTCTTGATTTTTCCCGATCCACTCGCTCTTATTTGGGCCGTTTCGATATAATTATGTATAGAATACTTTTTCGGTCTTTAAACTAAGAAAGTACAAAGACATTATAAATTATTGTATTGTTTTTGAAGAATTACGGCTGTGTATTGAGACATTTCGAGTGTTAACCTGTGCTAATCCATTGGTGAGCAGACGTCCAACCCCGTTCATAACGACCATCCCTCTTTTGGTATGCCCACTCTTCGTATAGTATGCCTACCCTGCGTTTAGTATGCCCATCCTTCGTTTAGCATGCCCATCCTTCGTTTAGTATGCAAACCCTTCGTATGGTATACCAACCCTTCGTTTATTATGTCCATCCTTAGTTTAATATGCCCTCCCTTCATTGAGTATGCCCATTCTTCGTGTAATATGCCCATCGTTAGTTTAATATGCCCTCCCTTCATTTAGTATGCCCATTCTTCGTTTAATATGCCCATCCTTAGTTTTATATGCCCTCCCTTAGTTTAATACGCCATTATGCCTAGCCTTCGTTTAATATGCCCATCCTTCGTATAGTATGCCAACCCTTCATTTAGTATGCCCAACCTTTTTTAGTATGCCCAACCTTCGTTTAGTATGCCCATTCTTCGTTTAATATGCCCATCCTTAGTTTAATATGCCTGCCCTTCGTTTATAATGTACCTGACAGGATCTTAAATATTATGCACCTATCAGTTTCTTTTCTTCCTTTGCTAGGTCTCCTGAAAGACACAAAAGATAACGACTTACAATCCGTTTCAGAAGAATTGTCAAAGACCGTTGACAGTAAGGAACTGATTGATCCCAATAGTACCAAGCCAATTAGTGCTGGTGCAATCAACGTGAGACCTGTAGGTTCTAAACTCCCAAGCGACAATAGACAAGAAGCTTCCTCTGGGACAACGAATGACTCAAAATCACTGACCCCGCCAACAAAGAAAAGAAAGCTGTGACGTCGTGTACTCGCATTCTACCTCTAAGGAAGCTGTTGGCTACAACATATTAGCAGTTACACCGCCCAGTATTTGAATTGACGAGAAAAGATTATTCGTACAAGATTGCTAATTAGCAGAAGAAACCTTCTCGTAACGAGCATGATCTCGCAAACCTATTGCCCATGTGTTTCCTGTGCACCTGGCCTATGCGGTGGGAAAGTGTGACGTCACGATTTTGAACATTTTTGAATAACGGGGAAAAACTCAATTTTCATGTTACCCTATTAGTGAGAACGCCAATGGCCAAAATTGAGGGTGATGCCTTTTCCCAACACGGAGACATCAGGTTTTGAATCTCTCTAACAAAACCTTATTATTTAATGCTGGTTCCTAACTTAAGGAGCCAAGGAATATCAACAGAGTTTTTACTAGAAATTTTTGAGATTCTACCGCCTCTAGTTTAAACACTATATACACTACAGGTCTGCTATTTAGTGAAACTGCCTATTCCAAACTTGCCTTTTGATATCTTGAGTCAAATCGTACAATTTTTAAAATTTTTTATTTATGACGTCACCACTTTCCTTCCGCATAGGGGAAGATTCAAAGGACTGAAAGATGCTAATGCAACCATAATAACCACATGATGTTAACAGCCATATAGGATCTCCTGTTTACAAAGATACACATAGAATAATATGGGATGGAAGACCCTCTTAATTAAGTAAATTCAGGAACATTCTGGTATCGTCTATGTTGAGCGCATCCTGCTTGTGATTAGATGCTTTCGTAAGCAATTGCTTCGTCTTTTCTTTACACTGAAACATGTAAGGGTTATTTCCTCTGAAATAATATCGTCCTCAAATCTTGCAGAATGCAAGCGATGGAGCATAAGATTTAGAGCAGAGACTACTCAAATAGTATGTACGCTCTGGAACGGGGATAGGGGGAGTTCTAAGAATAGGATCTACGTTAGGCACCATGTATCAGGCAAAGGTCATTTAAACTCTTGAAATTTTCGTGTCGTCATCAATTTCTGATCATATTATATAGCTATTGAGTATAAATGCAAACAACGTGGTAACTTAAAAATACTTTCTGTGTAATCCTGATATGTCATCATTTTTCATTGACTGTCATGTTACCTAAGTATACTCGTTGATAATTCTTCGACTGTTAGTGACGTTCACGTGTGGGTAACTGTAGTCAGAGATTATGAAGAACTTAATCTCTGTGTTTCATAATCTCTGCTGTAGTCCTGGATATTTGGCATGTGTTGCATCAAGTGCACCGGTATCAGCAACTTGTTGATGTATCGGTTTGAAGATTTCACGGATTAGCAACTTCTTTTTGGTCTTCATTTTTGGGGAAGCCAACGAACAAGGGAGTAGGAGTAGTCAAGAAACGAGGAGAAATGAGACAAGGGAAGGGGTCAGGAAGTTAACCGCACGTACGTTTCAAATGGATTTGAATGTATTATCACTGTTCTCTTTGGTATACATTTTAAGAAGTAATATGCAGGACATCCGCAATCCCCAAAACTATTTGGTTGTTCTTCAGCTTGAAGAAACAAAGTACAACATAGAAAAGGCTTCTATTACCTCAGTGGTGTTGTTGTGATATTACGAATTGATACGAGAACAAGGGATTATCTGAAATGACTTCTGATTCATTTTTTCCCCCGAGCAGCTCATTAAGATCCTCTCCACGGATGTACTGTGCGACGCGATTGTACACGAGCAAGTAATTTGTGAAAGACCAACAATGAAGAATGTTTATGAAGCGAAGTGTTACCCTAAATTAAAGTAGGTCTTTTCAGTTCCTGACGTTTGGTACATAATGTTGATCGATGATTTAATGATAGCATGATCAATTGATTGTCCGATTTACGTTTGACTTCGTAGCTGCTATCACCGCGTTGGCTCAGGGAGGGCCCTGATCAATTGAAATACAACATTTCACATGCAGGAATGATTACCTTACATTGACGATGGAAATAGGCATGCGTGTTACAATTTTAGCCTGAGGCCCCAGAACACGTTTGCCGTTACACTCGAAATCGAGTATGACACCAAAAAGCCACACCAAACCAAACTAATTTACGCTGACGTCACATCACTTACTTAACTGCACTAGACAGTTCGCCGTGACTATTATCGGCTAAATGGTTGTTAATACGAATCTATTTTGAACGAAAACGTTGAGTTCTGTACCACGAACCAGCTATTAAAACAAATTCTAGAGTTCCCTTATATGGGTGTTATTTGCTTGGATTTTGTGATCTGTCATGCGCCTACGGAATACACACTCCCTATCTTTCGACCTTTAATTCTGGGTTTTGAAATATGCAAGTTTCTCAAACCCCCGTTTCAAAGTATTCTTTCGTTTGAAAAGGAGCATTTTAAAGACTTGAAGACCTCCCTGCTGCTAAGCGGAGAGGTCTAGAAAACAAACAATACCAGGAATGGACACCCCTTTCATGTGGCAAGTGTCTGGCGTGATTTGTTCCATTTGCACCAGAAGATCAAGGTTGAGATAGATGGAGAGCGTCCTGGCAGGCCTGAAATCAACAGATTCAGACTCGGCCAATACTTTGAATTGAGCCTATTGGGGCACGTTGAAAAGCTCAGCTACCCTACATTGAATAGAGAAAACCTGGAAGAAGAAGATTTCCTGTCAATTGTAAACCTACTAATCTGAATTGGAATGGACATAAATTATATTAATGCCACTCTTTGATGACAATATTTATTTGTTAAGCACGCTTTACATAGGCATAAATGCAAAGCGTGTTATATTTACTAGCATTAAAAAACCTTAGAAAGAAAACCTACCTAATATTCATCAACGGACTCGTTGCACAGACAAAGAGAACAACGCACAAAAGGGGTCGAGTTGACCATTAATCGGAAGACTGAGAATAACTCGCTAAATACTTTATCTATCCAGATAACTATTTAAGGAGCAGGCGTAGTTCACAAACTTAAGCCATCAGCCTACATATCTAACCTAACAATTACCCCCCTACTTACTAACCTAGAGAATTATCTTTACTAACTTGTCTACCAGGAGTCCGCTTAAATCCTAAAAGGAAAGGTATCTTTTTGTCCAATATTCGCAAGTAAAGACATTGGCAGCAGGCACTTAGCTGGAGAAGACCATGGGAATAATGATCCCTGATGGGTTGTTCAGTCTTCCGTTGCTGCCTCCCTCTTCTGAAACGGGAAAGTTGCGGATGTTCTTTGCTGTACTCCCTCTCCTATACGAAGGTTCAAGGTAGGTTCAAGGTACTTAGGCTTAGTGGTCCTTACAATCATTGGGTCAAGAATTGATACAAACTACTCAAAAGGCTTTGTATGATATTGCAATGTCCGTTTCATTTGCCTTGTTCTTGAATACAACTGGGAGGAAGACAGTTTTAATTTCCATTGACTTTTCCTGAAATTGTTTGACAACATTGAGTGCCCGAGGTTGTAGACATGTGGAGAGTAGAGGGTTTGATGAGAACCGACACGTGTGAAAGTCAAGAGCCTTACGTTGTAGCAGATTCTTGCTATGTGGAAAACTATTGATTATAGCAACTCCTACGTTGGAAGATAACACAGTCAAGGACAAAATGAACAATTCAGATACGCTAAGGAACGCACATTATATATGGTCATAATGTCCATGTATCTACTAGGTGTTGCAAATGACAGTGTTAAGAAAGAATTCATAGATGAGACAACAGAATTGTCTACAGAAATGAAGAAACCCTTTCCACTGACAATATCTTACCAAGAATAGAATGGAACAGTTGCACAACCGAAGAGGTGGGCATGTTTGCCACCTTGTCTCGCTTTGTATGTTAGGTGAAGTGCCAGATTATTTTCGTGGTTACTTAAACACTAGAGGAATACAAGTGGACCAAAGATAGTAAGAATCTAGTTGTCGAAAAGTCAAAACTGGAATGCACTAAGAGTGCCTTGTTCTGTAAAGGACCAACAATTTTCTGGCGTCAGAAGCTTCTCTTTCTTTGCCCGTTTAACAATATTTCTGCACGTGGAGCACGACTAAATAGATGATAAACTGAGAATTCAGTTAGTTAGTAGCATGCCAAGTCAGATGAAAGACATAGCCTTTCAGTCATCCATATCTTTTGAAATAAATTACAATTCTCTCTGTGCAACATGCGTTTAACACTAGCAAAACGTATGTAATATATATGTACAGAAATATAGATACAAAAATGATTTCTACAAGGAGCATTCATATTCCTCAAAGCTAAGTTGGAAAACTTGGAACAATTTGTAGAACCACGTTATCAGCTTTCCTAAGGTGCCTTATAGGCCAAGCTGGCCTTGTAATATAAACGAGGTGAACTTTCAAAAAACGTTTGATAATCGGGAGGCCGAAGTAAACAATGTGAGTCGGATTTAGAAAGACCAGATTTATTATAAAAAAACACAGGTATTAAGTAAAAAGTACCTGGCCAGGTCAAAAGATTGAAAGAAGGGTGGGGGAGAGGAACGCTCATTAGGAACCATAGCGTATTTACGAAATATATATTACATCACTTAATACACCATATCCTTACAGAAAGCAAAAATATGAGCTACTCTCATTAGTCAAATTTGCAAGAAAAAAATCGAACTTCGAAGATCTACAATCAGTTCCCATTTTGACCCAGAAACGTAAACATATGCCACTCCCTTGTTGATAGGTATAATTTTGCCTTCGCTCCTCCAATCATCTCAAAAGTGTGCGCTTTTGGGCTAGATCACATCGCCACATGTAGGTCGACCGTTCAGCTTGTTGTCAACAGCTATTGTACATTACTTCATGTCTTTGTAGTTATTAAGTGACAATAGTCAAAGTAAAACGCTGCACCTTCCAATTTTGAGGCTACAGCAACGGATCACAAATAATATTTGAGTTTGCGAGTGTATTAATGATATCATGCATTTTGATCTGATGGTCGTGCATTGAAAAAGACAATGATGCTCGCTTACATTCTACTGCTTTATCGTTAACTCCCTAAGTTAACTTTCTTCCGCAAAACTATCTCCTATAAATCAACAAATTACGGTAAGTAAAAACTGGAACTAAATATCAATTTTCGAGCAGAATCTTGTGGTCCTTCTGGGGATCGCCACCGTGCATTTCTTCATTATAGTCTTGTACCTCTTGTACATTATATCATTTCTTCAACCTTTCATAATCTATCAATTTATCTACGAGGCATAAATTAGCATCTTAATCTTGTGCTAATAAGACAGAATCAAAACACCTGCTATCATCAACAGGTCACTAATTAGGGGCAATCTCATTCTTCAATATGAGATGCAATACAGTTACTCTTGTGTTACATAATAAATATTTACAAATTTGATAAATTAGATCGGAGGTTAAATATTTCAATTTCTAATGTCATTAAAACTGAAGACACATGGTAGCTAACTACACAGCTACTTTTACAGCTTACTAACAATAACAGTACAACAAACCTGTTGCTAAAGACTAAGATTCAAAACGCCCTCTTTTTGAACCAAGGAATTTGCTCCCCTTATCAAAAGACTTCATAATTTAGTTCCACTCCAAAACAAATATGGCGTCGATGGTTACAGTCAACGAAGCCAAGAGGCCCTGACCATAATGTTTTGATTTATGTCATGTGACTATAGATCTTTATTTTGATTGGTTCATTAAAAGTTACAGTAACTTGCAGCCGGGCTACACACAGCAGGCTAATAATCATATATATCACATACAGTGACCTGGTGGCACGCTACGTGTAGCTGGCTGCCGTGTAGTTTTGTGTATCTTTAGCTTAAAAGCACGTGATAAGTTCTAGCTATGTCAAAAAGGGGAAAAGGAACTAAATATAAAGAAAGATAACAAACATAGCCATGTTTTGCAAGGGAAGTTGTTAGAAATTGTATTTACTAGAGGAGGAAGGAAAGCTATGAAAGAGGAAAGAGAATAGTATAATACCGTCCGTGGCATTTAAAATTTATTTTTTTGCATGTGACGTGATGCTTTTTAATGTATGTTGATAAATAATCTGAAGACGATCATTAAATATATTACGACTTCCAGAGGAAATTTAACTTCTGCTAAATATTTACTTTGTGTTATTCCTGTTGGGCTTTCTTTCGATAGAACAAAGCCAAACAAATGACGTCGTTTTTCTGTTGGTTTTCTTTGTTACAAGTTGGCATTACAAGGCGTCTTAAAAATTACAGGGAAGTTACAGGAAAAGATAGGGTATATAAGAGAGGTTTGATAAGTGTAAGACCTAGCCGACGGTACGTTTCCATACTAAGAACCTAGGCCCCTTGAAACGTTTGTGGATTTAGTCACCGGATTCAAAATGTAGCGAAGAATTGCAGAGAGTAGCAGAGTGATTAAAGGAATATTTGAAGAAAGTGGAAGTTCTGCATCTAGAAGCCTCTCAAGTGGGTAGATGAAAATTCAATAAAGACTGAGAAACACGATTGGCAGTCATTTAAAATGGTAGAGGAGAAGAAAGGTCCTCGTTGTATTGGTCATGCAGTGAATGTAGAAGAGAGAAAGAAATGACGCAGTCCGACAATGTGATAAGAACTTTAAGAGTTACAGAAAATGTAGAGTTTATCAAGTTGGAGACTCGAGAGTCAGAAGATTCAGAAAGGACGTAGAAGCACTTATCTGGACATGGTAGCAAAATTTTATGCATAGCCTCTTGATGAAGTAACTATGGATAGAGAGGCTATCCAGTACAGCTTTGATACAGCAACCACATAGGTAAGATATTTACATGTTTTACTTTACACGAAATATAACCTGTTTCGTATTGACATCAAACGAGTGCTGCCAGAATGATTTGTAAGTACGTTAGAGCTGTTGGAATTTTCTTCATGAAATTCTATATATTCTAAAAGAGAATGAATATTCCTTTAATTCCAAGAATATGCTTTGCAATTTCTTTAAGTACCTTCCTCGTTTTATTATATTGAAATATTTAAAGTTGTGAAGGCAATATACATTTTTTGAAATTTGAGAAAATGCAAATCTTACACAAAAATAGAAAATTTTAAATCTCGAAAACATGGAAAGCAAAAGGTATGTTTAAAGCAAAATGTTTAAGCATAGATATTTGTAGTGATACTGTTTACATCCTCTGCGATTATGACTTTTTATGCGATGTTATACCAGAAATAGTTTTAAAATATCGATGTGCCAAGGTTGTAGTTAGCCATCAAATTTTTAGTAGGGGTTAAGAATACATGAACGTTTGTTAAACCAAATTTTCGTGGTAAGTTAAAATATTAGGGGATTGCCTAAATTTATAGTACGTGAATAAACGTCTTACAGAGAAGCCCTTACAGGTCCTTGCAAGAACGAATTTTAGCCATCTAGTGGATGTTGAAATACATGATAAAGTTGCAAAAATCACTGAGAGTTATAGCAATATTTTCTTGTGAGTTTTCAGCTGAATAGATCAGAATACCATTAAGTAGGCAGTACTCCTTGACTTCCCTGGATTCGAATAAACCTTTACATGTAAACAAACGGAAACAAATCCCCACTGGAATATGTAGCTAGACATGTATTTCTAGTAACCACATGACAAAATTAATGTAGCTCTTAGTAGCAGAAGAAGTTAACTGAAAGAAGGCGTAAACAAGGGTGACTATAAAAAGAATCAGTGGGAACAGTGGATATTAGAGTGCTGAAAAAGTGAAAGGTTAGACACCTTGTTGTTATTTAGGTTTGAAGAACAGCTGAAATATTTAGAAATGAAAATTGGGTGGTGCAATATGAAGAGAACAAAATTCGAAGAAACATATTGCTTTGCTAGGAGAAGTAAGTCTAAAGACAGCAATAAAAGAAAGGCTAATTCTATGGAACGTTCCATCCTCTTGACACACCTCTTGACATCAAACTATGCAGCGGTTAAGTATATTCTTTAGAGATGATGTACCAATCAGTCCTTTTAATGGCTGACACAAAATAATAGAAGCACAAAGAAGCTATGCCATTGAATTGTAGATATGCTTTAAATATTTAAGGATTCAATCCACTTAAGTACTTAACTAGAATTACCCTAAACTTTAAATTCGAATTGTTGTCATTTATGTTTGCATCTTGCAAAGAAATTACCGCCCCTCGTTTGAACATTTCTCCCCTATTTCCTTGGTGAGTAACATGGTAATCCCTTGGAGCCATTCTTTGCATAAATTCTCACTGAATCTCATTTGCTCCTAATGTGAGAAGGCTGCATAGGTCTTGCCCCTCCTTGGTCAGAATTACTTGTTTAACCATTCCATGGTACCTCGATGTCCGAGTTTTCTATAAACGCAAAATCGTCTGAAGGTTCTAGCAGGAAGATGGTTTTGGCATTTCTACTGATGTCTTTGAACATCGAGATGGTGCATCAACGGACACAGAAACAAAAGTTTCATTGACAGTTCCTGAAGAATCTCTAACTTGGATCATTTGTTCCTCTGGCCAAATTTCTGTTGCAGTGGTGGCATCAAGAGCACTGAACTCTTCATCATCCTCGAGGCACTCGTTGACCGAGTTTAATTTAGGATCGTCAGTCTGGTCAACAGAAGAAGGGTAATCTTTTTGTGGACTTTCGCTGCAAGAACTAGTGCTTGGAGCGTCTAGCTGACTTCCTTGGCCACTGATACTCCGCAGTTTCTTCCTCATGGAACTCGCAAGCTTTTGACCTCCTTGACCAACGCCACCAAATAAACGTCCACCTGTTTCAGCAATTTTGCCTCCGGCACCAGAAATCACATTTCCGGCATTCATCATCGTGTTTTTTCCATGCTTCAGTGTTGTCTCGGCCACACTTTTAATTAATGATCCAATAAGATTTAGAATGATAGTCAGGGCAGCCAAGCCAAGTATTAAATAAAGCAATATGGACATCTAGAGAAGAAGGAATAAGTACATTAGCATGCAGTACAAGATATCATTTAGTTTTTATCTGAACATCTAATGTTGTTATCATGCTGACATTTTGTACGCTTTAGTCATCCTTGTCAAGTCCTAGTTCTCAGGGGCCTGCCTTAATTTGACTTATCTAGGCAACAGCACTATTTAATCTGGATTCTTCTAGAAAATTCTTCAGTTTTCCAGAACATTCTGTAATCTTCGAGAACATTCTATAACCTTCTAAAACATTCTAGAATGTTCTGACAAGTTCTATAGGTTTCTAGAACCTTCCAGAAGTTTCTATAGAACGCACTTGAAATTTCCTGATTGTTCTAGAATATTCTTTTACTTTCTAAGGATTTCTGTATAAACAAGACGAATTATACATAAGGCAGGAAAGTAGGCATTTAGGTAACTTTCATCGAAGCAAGGAGCACAAACTGTAAATATAGTAATAGATGATCTATTACTAAAATATCCGACATTGAGCAACCTATCATCTCCGTGAAATCCAACACTAGCGACAATTGTTATCGCCATAAGAAAGTTTCAAATAATGCTTTAAGTGATATTGTCTGGAAAAAGCTGTTCTAAATTGGGCTTCTAATAGCGTTTTAGATATGCTTCTTCAAGCACTCGTATGAGTCTTAGTCCGGGCGCAATATTATTTAAAAATTGTATTTCATATCATCCAATCATAGCGTCCCAATCTCTGCATTTTCTACCCTACCTTTTAAAATAGTTAAAATACATGCATGTCATCTCCAACAGCAAATAGAGTTTGTACATTTCCCTTGATCTTATCACGTTTCCATTTTTTATGCAAAAGACCAGAGACAGCTGTAGGAACAGCGATGGCAAGTCATGGTAAGGTATTAGACGTTTACAGTCTCAAGTTCTGAACGAAGGGATCCTCTGTTATGAAAAATTCTTCACAAAGGGATTATGACAAAAAGACGAGGTCTACGTAGGGATTAGTATCTCAGAAATAAACCCCCACCCGAGTTCAATAACGTATCTATTTTATATGGAGGTATGACATTATGATAATAGTGATAATTTAGGCGAGGTTATGTTTGCGTCACAAAAGCACCTATGATTTTATATGCCGTATTTCCTACATTCTTTTTAACCTGGAAACACATGTTTGTCTGTAGATGGATTAATGTAATAACTGGAGTCTAGGCTGCGCTAAAATATTTGTTCTTTGACAGCTTTTCTATATTTTGGATCACTATGACAGTTCCTTGTTGGCTTAGCCAGCTTCTTAGCGTAGAAATTGTACTCAGATCGGCAAACATGTGTGATGTTCTTTAGATTTGAGGCATAGATAAATTCCTTCAAGGTCGAAGTTCTCAAAGTGATTTGGATCTCCTTGTGTATATCAACAAATCTCCTTGGCAAGAATTGATCCCTTTCCATGCTCCTTTATCGTTACACGTGGTTGCAGGTAGGAGTGAGCCAAGAGGAACTAGACGCTTATAGAAGCTAGGCAAATTTAGGGGAAAATCTTGTGCTTCTACCCTCCACGGTAGCTCCCCAAATCCTATGGTCTCGCATCTGATGCGTTGAAGCTACGCCCTTACGCTTTCTGAATCTTAACATTTCTCTGATGCCAAAAGTCAATTGGCATATAAATTATGATTCCATCAGGGACATACCAAGTACTTCATCTGTCAGAGTAGAAATTTGCACGGTGTTTCCAAAATCCACTCCCTATATATTGGTAGTTGTAGCATCAGCTAGGCATGGTTCACTTTCATTGCATTATCAAAGGAGTAGTTAGAAATACTTTGGCATTCCTATCTTTTTATGGGCAAAAGCACCATAACTTTAATCGTACTAGCATTTAGCTAATACAACATATCACAGTTGAAATACGAACTTCAAAATTCGTGTACAACTAAACCTCTATTGTATGTTCACAGATATATTCTGATTGACATTTGTATTTTCAATAATATGCAACGCGTCTATTGTTGCATGACAAAGGAGACGAAATATCACAATCCAGCTTTCCAATTGAAAATGCTTTACCTGACAGCAAATTAATCAGTGTGGCATTTCAATTTCAATTTTCTGTACCCTCCGTAGAAAAACAGACTACCAGGGATGATAAAATTTACCAAAGCCCTTTCGGCAAGGTTCTTAACCCATTTATCATTCTTGCTAGTGAAATATGACATGCATGATACATTTTCTCTTTGGCCTGCACTTCCTAGCAGCAGTCATTTTTCTCTTTCCCTTTTAGGTTTCACATTTCGTGGAATCGGGCCTTGAACCTGAGATTTATCAATACCATCGTCTTACCACGTCCTCAGTTCTTAATCGTTCTGCACAACAGTAGTTATTTGAAAGCCCAGGAAGGACATACAAAGATTTACAAATTGGTTTTGTGAAGTGATGAAGAGCTTAGAACGGGCCTAATATCAATAGCTTCCATGTAGATAGGATGCTCGTGTTCGATTTCAACTGAAGTGAGTTAGTACTAGATTTGTAAATTCAGCATGTTTTGCCAGGTTTACTTTCGTTTGAGCAGTCATTAGTTGGTTCTACTTGATGTTGTTGGTTTCTACGCATAGGCATCGACTACGTAGGGGACTCTGGGGGTCGAGCCCCCCTGAGAAATGCTACAAGGGGGCTCAGCCCTCTCTGAAAATCGTCCTTTTTGTTTTAGGCGATCGGCTCTTATTACTTTCAACTTTTTATATAGTATTTAGTAGGTATTTTCATCAATTGTCACGAGTGCTATCCTACTTTTCACACTTCATGTCAATTAACTGTCAAGTACGGAAGTCTTCGTTCACACAAAACGATTGTAAATTGCTGTCAAAGTATGGAAACTACATCACAGTACTGACAGAAAAAAATGTTTGAAAGAAAAACATATGCTTACACCTATACCAGATTGAATTTACACGCGAAATTAGGAAACTGGCCCTACACTATCAATACCAACCATCACATTGAGAACGAGAAATTAAACTTTAACGTTTAAAACCTTTACTCAAAAATACACTACACTACCACCAACATGTTCTGTTTGAACTATGATAATAGTTCAAAATTTGGTGTATTGTCCTCTCTATTGTCATAGAAAGGGTGTGGGGATGGAGCTATTTGATCACTGAGGAGGCAACAATACAGAAAAGTTTGGAAATCACTGGTTTAGAGAATATGTGTCGGGTTTTTAAATTCTCAAGTTTCAGCCCCCATCCTGGAATAATTTAAACTCGGCCCCTATGCTTCTACAGTCTTCCAAGTTTAATGAAAGAGGGAAATGTCGTAACAGTTCAAACTATATCTGATTTTCTGTAAGTTCGTATTATGCAATGTTGGTGCAGATACGATGGATTCTCCCGTCGATCCGACGTATGAGATCTCAACTGTTCGATCAGCTGAGAAACCTACTCTGTGAATTAGAGTGAAAGTGGCTGAGTAGACC
>JAAAKL020003504.1:0-22985 GCA_010016065.2 Carybdea cf. marsupialis auct. non (Linnaeus, 1758)
AGGATAAGAATTTGGAAATGCATTATACAAGGGTTTGCACATGAATATAATGCTACCAAAATTTATGCATTTTATGCAATTCTGATCTTTCAATTTGTTGCTGACATTTTTGAATTTGCCAAATTCAGTATAGTCAGTAATGTTTTCCAAGTTATTTGTGAGGAAGTGCTATGTAATAATATATAGGCATGAGTAACTAAACAGGTTGTTTATTTGTATTTTTGACAATTTTATGTTTCCCTGTTTTTAGACTAATTGGAGCCATGTCATCGACAATTTCGATGATATGAACTTGAAAGAACAGTTGTTGAGGGGGATCTATGCTTATGGGTATGTTTGCAATGTTATGTTATTTGTATGATCATTCTTCCGTGAAACTTTTGCGAGTTAAAAATAATTGTATTTTGAGTTCATGTATGTTGCTGCAAGGCAGATTGATTAAGGAGGTCAGTAAAGCCGTTTCTACTGTCCTGATTTAGGGGTGAAATTTTTAGGGGAACTTGGATGATGTACAGAGTTATATTGGGACCTTAATCCTAAAAGTCAGTCAAATTTTAAAACACATTTCCCATTGCAAGAGGATGATTCCACACTTATGGCATAAAGTGTAAAGTATAAAGTAATAGAGTGATTGACCACTGACAAGAGTCATTAAATGCTGTATAGCACAAGACCATCCCATTTACTTATCAAGGGCCCTAGTTGACCTATATTTTCTTACTGTTTTCATGATTTTGGTGCCGATAGTTCTTTTTGTGGTTTCTAAGGGAAGGAAGAGGTAGAAACTAAGAGTAGATACTGCAGCTGCTTTTGAAGTTTTGGTTGGTGTATCGTTTTATTGCAAATGTAGCATATGGCAAACAAGCAGCTCTACATATATGTGCTACCTTCAAGTTGAGGAACCAGCACAATGCAAATAGTACAAGTATTTGGATTACTGTATACATGTAATCAACATTTTTATTAATGCTCAGGTTATATAATTTGCAACTTGGGAACAAAACAGTTGTCTTACCACCTTGTGTTGTTTTATTGCATTTCCCAGTGATAAGGCTTCAAAAGTTAACATAAGGTGTTGAGTGAACTGTTACTATAAAACCCTGTAAAAACAGCTTTATAAAACAGATTTTAAACTTCAAAGTTTAAAATGGTAAAATTGGAAATTTGTAGCATGCTATTTTAGGCAATAAAGAGGGGGGAAGTTTGTGAATGGTGTATGTTTAGTAAAAATGTAGGAAAGATAGAAGAGGCATTTGCCTAACCTGAAATAGTATATTGACAAGGGCCCTTCTGTAAGGGGCACAGCACAAAACCAAAAAGTTATCCTTTTGTGTGTGTTTATGTATGCATGCTGTTGGAACAGATCCTATAGCATTGTTGGAATGGAATGAACACAATTAAGATTTCTGCTGTTCAGACCCTAGCAACAACTTTACTAGCTTCCATTATTTGTTAAAATGTTTGATTTAGGATTGTAGTGGGATATACATGGCACTCCTTCAAGAAGTTGTTTGTTTATTGATCAACATTTTCGGGATAGCCTCTGCTCTGAACCCAAACTTCTCACAATATGTTCGTATTTTAAAGTGCTGGTTGTATCCATGTTCATACATTTACCTAATTGACAAGTAGTACCATGTTCAAAATAAACTTGCCAATTCAAGAAGATTTCACAGATTAGATGAAATTTTAGTTGGTTGGGTTCTTTTGTATCTTACATGCTGTTAGTTTGGTAAAGCACTATATTGTTAGTTTGAAGAGAGCTGTTTACAAGGAAATTAAGGGAAACCCAAAACACTGCTGGGGGACCAGTTACCCTCATAAACAATAGGAATGCTTGCTGTTTCATCACATTGGTTTTAATTTTCTTTTTGCCAAATGCATGCAGTGTCATGTTCTCTGTTATGTGTATTGTACTTTTGTGTTTTACAGATTTGAGAAACCTTCAGCCATTCAACAGAGAGCTATTATTCCCTGCATCAAAGGTATGGTAGAATCCTTTATACCAACAGCCTAGTCTGTTATAGTGCTGTGAGTAAAATGTGGCTATGCACTCTATAATCTCTCATTGTTCCCACTGAATAGGCACTGCAACAGAATGCTCTATGGTTTTTGCAGATTTTTATTTTTAAATCAGGTAAATTGGAACTTTCAGGATGGGAAGGATCGTTTTTAAAGTTGATGGTAGTGACACAATTTAAATACCGGTAATTAAGGATTGTTCTTTGACACCCTTTTACTGTGTGCTTTTTTTACCTAAAAAGCATGTGTATAAAAAGCATATCATTAAGACAAGGGTAAATATTGTTGTTTTTAATGATTTCTACAAATAACAATTTATATCCTTGCATTTTATCCAATTTCATTTTAATTTATCAGTCAAAGCTGTGACTGAATTTGAAACTGATCTATCTGGGCATTAGGGTTCTTCTCAGGATTGAGTCAGGATCATAGCAGTAGAGTAAATGTAGCCTTAAAAGAGGTGCCAGCTGGAGGAAGGTTTGTGGGGGAAATTGGGCTTGGGGATGGGGCAGGATTTCCCAAATCCAATCTTAATCAAATTAAACAACCAAGGTTTTGGTTTTTACATTAGAGATAGCTGAAAATGACCAATAACTAGTGATTAGAGACTTGATCATATATGACTTATTTTAGCAATAATTTAACCTGAAATATGCTCAGAGCAAGCATTTGTATGGTTGAGTGGAATAAGATTCTATATTAATATCTACATGCCAACTCCAAAGCCTTTACATTTATGACAAATGGCAAGACTGATTTTGAATTGAAGCAAACCCCAATTTAACACCTGTGTTTCTGAATCTTATTCAGTTAGGCTGGAGAGCAGCTTCATACCACCCTCAATGTCTTTAGCTTGTTATCTGCTTCAGTGATTTTGGTCATTCAATGATGATATAACTTGAAGACCAAATGTAGAGTTTTTTATGCGAGTGAGTAGGAACCAAATGCCCAACCAGTTTGCCCACAACAGTGGATACCATTAACTAGCAATCATTTCATTCCACATTCAACTACTACATTTTCCCGATAATTTGAGTAAATGAAGGTGTTGGGCTATGTTTATGGTCCTTGTGTATGGCACTCGGCTTTTTGTTTACTCTGTGACTTGATAATTATGACACTTGTATGTCAAATATATTTATTTGTTTTGAGATAACATTTTCAAACTTATGTGTTTATATTTTGATTTGTCGAAGGTAGCTATTGTAGAGCACCAAAGTGACATATGTATAAGCAAATTGTACAGAACCGAACATTTATAAAAAAGGAAAGAAAAGACCCAATTTTACTGGAAGTAATCAGTTTGAAGATTTGGTTGCATAGATAGATCTGTCAATTAGCAGTATAGTAGTGACAGTATTCACCAAAGGTGATGAAAGTAACCACCCATTCATTGATGGCAGTTACCCAAGGCTCCTTCTAGGAGGAATATTGATAGGCAGGGAAGTACTGATTGAAATTTTTGCAATTTAATTATTGTTTGTTTCAAATAAAGCTTCTAGGTAGAAAAGTAATGGTGGATTAAGTGTTTTTCTCTATCTTCTAGTATGAATTAGTTTGCAAATTGGTCAGTGTCAGTGCTTGCAATTCTAAATAGCTAAGATTACCAAAAAAGCGCTGGATAGACAGTGTCAAGAGGGATATGTAAGCCCGCAACTGAACAGAAAATCAAATAAATGATCGTGTTGCCTGGAGATCGGCAATAAACAAGGAAGTAACAAGAAGGCGTCCAACCCCAGTTGTTGGGAAAAGATGATGTTTAACTGTGCAGTAAGTAAGTAAGGTAGTTCAGGGGAAATATTTTGTTCACTTCCATGATTTGATTTGCCATCCTTGTTATGATCCTCAACATTTTTCTGTTACGTTATGTTTATCTTGTATAGGGCATGATGTTATTGCCCAGGCGCAGTCAGGGACAGGTAAAACAGCAACATTCTCAATAGCAATCTTACAGCAGTTGCAACTGCGACCAGCCGCAGAAGGTAGAAAGATTAATTCTGAAGCTTTAGTACTTGCACCAACAAGAGAGCTGGCACAACAGGTAGGAGTCCTTTTGTTATACTATACAGTCTAATAAGCGGTTTGGTCACTTTACGATAAAGGAAGTAAAAGCGGTTTGAGGGTTCATTCAATCCTGGAAAACAAATCAGGGTATTCAGTTAAAAATTAAAAGAGCTACCAAGATTGATAGAAGAGCCATCTACTTTTGCAACATTCTCACTTATCTGAAAATACATAGGCCTAACCACACTGAGTGGCCAAGGTTATCCAAGCACCTCTAATATTTTTGACTTGCTTTTTTTTGTTAGTTTTTGCAGTTACAGATAAAAATACAAGAGTCTGACCATTACTTGCTCAAGTCTGGCTTGACAGACATTAGGATAGAGGCCAAATTTTGCGCTGAAATTCCCTCAATTAAGTGATGCGATTGGTCAATTTATGTTGTTCGTTTACACCATTTTGTCAATTATCACGTGCATAGTTGATGGCTGTTCAACTTGTCTTTGTATACGTATTAGAGAAACCTGCATTGCAATTATGATTCCCACTGGTGTTTCAAGAGAGAAAATGCTTCTTCTGTTACAACCATTTCACGTGGTGTTTCTAATCAAGCCATAAAATTAAGGGTTGGTGGAGAAAGCAGAGTGGGTTGAGAGGGGGAGATTGAGCTAGTTTATATGTTGGCCGATTGAGGTATCCATGACAAATTCTCCAGGATTTGCAAATTCTCCATCAAAACGAGGTTGTGTTTATAAATGCCAACGAGTTGATTATAGTCGGATTGATGTGGTATTATGCTGATTAGAGAGGAAAGACTGTAAGATATGCTGTTGCTGCAGATACTAATTTTTGAGGTAATGAAACACAGGAGGTAAGAGCACACTTGACAATGAGGCCAACTTCAGGACCAGGAGGACAGCAAATGCATCTTGCTGAAGGTTGAGGAATGTGGAGGCAAATCTTCGAATGAATCAATCCAAAGAGGCATCGCAATGCTGATGCAGTAGATTATGAAACTGGAGACTTCTAAGTGATAGACAGCAGATGCCCAGTTCAAAGGAATTACAACATTTTTCTCCATGCCTTGTACTATGTCAGAGAATAAGGCTAGTAAAACGCGGTTAACTTCAATGAGATAAGATTGCGTACTACCAAAGACGTTTTGAGAGTCGATAAATGGACCACTGCGTAGTTGACACTCGTTTATACATAAGGGCGTAGTAACTGCAGTTGTATCGTCATTTTGGGATGATAATTTACAGGACGTATTCGTAGTTGGTGATAACGAGAAATTTCAGATTTTGCTGTCAATACGAGGAGAATATCAAAGTTTTAAGTATTTTTTGTTTTGTATGATTGAGATATAGATGTCTTATACATCAAACGAAAATAAATTTGCAACTAGACGAACAATAAATTACTGTCTTGACGAAAACACATTCCCAAAGCTTGTGTTTAACCAATAGCTGGTTATATAAATACAAGCCGTTCAATCAGTTAAGGGGCAAGCCAGACTGCGGGCAGCAACTGTACACAGAAGCTATTGTGTTTCTAGCTGGAGAAAAATCGTTTTTAAGGCTGGTTTTTTTAGGAAGGAATAACAATACTTTGCATGGCATAGTAAGTCCTGATTGAGTTAGGTGAATATTTCTACCTAACATTTCTATCCCGAAAATTGAGTACTTTTTTGTATTGTTTTCACTACGTCATATTGCTTTATCAAGGAACAGATAGGCATCCCAAAGGTTTCATGGTAGTAGAACTGGCCCTTTTGATCATGCAGCATCAACGTAGTATACTGCATTCTTTTTTTAGTAAAAGCTATTTTTCTTTATTAACAGATCCAGAAAGTTGTGATGGCTTTGGGTGATTATTTGGATGTCACATGCCATCCCTGTATTGGAGGCACTCGTGTTGCTGATGATGTACGCACACTGAGCCAAATCGGGAGTCATGTGGTCGTCGGAACACCCGGTCGAGTGTATGATATGATTGACAGGAGAGCGTTAGACGTTAGTAGCATTAAAATGTTTGTTCTTGATGAGGCAGACGAGATGTTGTCTAGAGGTTTCAAGGATCAGATATACGATATATTTCGCAAGCTGCCAAACAATGTACAGGTAAGCTAAAGCCCAGTCTGTAGAGGTTATGTGTATGTGGGTTCTGTAAACCAAGAGTTGGTCTTATCCCTACCTACAACAACAAAAGTTAAAAGCTAGCACTTCGTAGCTTGTTCTTGCTGTTCTTCGCTCTTACGTTCTTTTTTGTTCTGGTGGTGTTTTTGCACTCTTCCTTTCGTTTTTACCTGCTGTGTTTCTTTCTTTTTTCCTGCATTTCATTTTATATTTTACGTTTCTTCCACATATCTTTCTTGTCATTCCATTTTCCTTCCATAAATCCTTTTCTTCTTTCTCTCCTGTTTTCGTTCTTCAATGCATATGTTCTTGACTTCATCTCACAATTTTCTGGGGTTTTCTTCATACATTCTTCTTACAACCGTTCTTAGGCCATTACCATTGTGTCCAATCTTTGTTTCTCGTTTACTTTTTGTTAATTCGTAGATTCATTCCTTCTCTTTTCTTCATCTTCTTATTCCTTTCAATGATTGTTTTTCTGTCTTTTATTTTTGTGTTTTATATTTTATTTTGGCTAAGTTTTCCACCATCCTTAATTGTTTTTCATCTTTCTTTCTTTGTTTAATGTTTTAATTCTCTTTTTTTTCATACCCGGTTTATTGCCTTTTAACGAATGTTTCTCATTTTGTCATCTCAGGTGGTATTACTCTCTGCCACAATGCCGGACGATGTGTTAGAAGTTACGACAAAGTTTATGAGGGACCCTATTCGAATTTTAGTGAAGAAAGATGAACTGACACTAGATGGTATCAGGCAGTTTTTTATCTTAATTGAAAAAGAGGTGAGTAGCAATTGTCCTATTCGAAGAGTGATATTTGCCCCTTTCTGTTTGTATACAACAAACTTTGCAGTGAAATATGAGGGATTATTGTTTTCAAACGCACATTACAAAAGGTGTAAGATTTCGATGGAGAAAAATGAATAACGTTCCAAATGAGGTCGGAATATGACATTTCGTAATTAGGTTAGAAGAACATTTAAGCCGTCATCAGAGGTCAATACTTTTATAGGTAAAGAAAAATTTGAAGTCGATAATGCGGTAATGAAAAGTCAGATTTCAATTTATTTATTTTTTGGAGTAAAGAAATTTCATTGCTCTTCCCGATCTACAAGAGTTTAAATATACTTCGCATTAGCGATTTTTGACAGAGGACAACTTCATTTTAAAAGGTGTAGTTGTCAGACGAATGATAGAGGCACGGAACATGTTTTGTAGGGTATGTGCTCCTTATGTCCAGTATTGTTATCTCGGAAGTTGCAAAGACGATTCTGAAAGTACTTACGCTGCTTACTTGAATATTAGGCTACGTTATCGACTATACTTACAGTAAACACGGAAGCTGAAACAAACCGGAAGTAGCTCTTTAAGTATTGCCGAGTCAAGAACACAAATCAATATTAAGGAACTTCTACAGACAAAGCAACTGCATAAATCGTATTTGTCGTTTTTGTAGAGATGAGTGATTCGTAGTCATCAGATAACTAATTTTTACCAAAATCACTTCATGTTATGCGAAGGGAAAGTAATGACGTCACAAATCAAAAGTTTTGGAAATATTGAGTTTTGACTCCAGATATCTAAAGGAAGCCCTGGAATAGGCTGTTTCCCAAAATAGCAGACCTGTGGTGTATGTAGTGTTTAAAGTAAAGGCGTTTGAATTTCAAAAACTTCTGGTCAAAACTTTGTTGATATTCTTTTGTTCTCTACGTCATCAACTTTGAAAGCTGATATCTCGGTGTTGGGAAAGGGCAGTACTCTCACTTTTTGCCATTGAATTTCTTGCTAAAAGGGCAACATGAAAAGCATTTTTTCTACAATTCAAACGTTTTCAAAATCGTGACGTCACACTTCCCTCAGCATTGGATTATCGTTGTATGGTAGTCAAGGTGACGTCTGAAAAGAAAAAAAAATTGTTAGAAATGATGTGACGTGAGTACAGTGAGTACAGTGATCGAAAAGACAGTAAGAGGGGGAGAAACCTTCAATTTTCCAAGTTACTCTAATATATGTTTTAAATGATCTTGTTTCCACAGTGATAATAGTTGTGATCCTTGTGGAGTTTCGCCATGAGCTAATCACAGCCTCGAATACTCGAATCACATAATTCGAGGGCACTGCCATGTCCTTATTGTTTGGACAGGCGACAAGACACATCAGTAATGTGAAATTTACAATATGAATCTACTCATGCTTTCAGTCCCCTCTCTGTCCTATCTCTCGAAACGTATTTTCCCACTCTACTAGAGCAGATGACAGAGCATAGTACCTCCGGGATCGTGGCAGGCAAGCTCAGGGTCAGTTTGAAGTCACGACCCTTGTAATGTGATTCCTACACTCTACCACTGTGCCACTACTGTGTCTACGTAGTCTGTTGCTTGATATGGTTGCCACTGTAATTTGTTTTCTTAGGATAGAAACTGTCTCCTTAAAAACATTTTTTTCCTTACTCGTTTGTAGGAATGGAAACTGGAAACATTGTGTGACTTGTACGACACACTGACAATTACGCAAGCCGTTATTTTCCTCAACACTAGAAGGAAAGTTGACTGGCTGACCAGTAGAATGCAAGAGAAGGACTTTACTGTTTCTTCTATGGTATGAACGTTTTTAAGATACCGGATTAAATACGTATTTTGTTTTGTTTTATTCATGTTTATTAATTTACGGGGGGGGGTGTTGTTTTAGCCCTATCCCCACTTTCCACATCCCTTTTTGTGGCACGTCCAAAACAGGGTTGCCAATAACAACAGCATGCTTATTCATGCCCTCTACAGCGTGTTACTTATGCCTTCTACAGCGTGCTACTTACTTTCATTATGACAAGATGAAAGACTTTACTTGAGTCGCAATTGCTGCAGCTCTTAGTTGCATTTCACGGCGGTCTTACAGCAGTGCAGTGCAAAAGTGTATAGCTGCACATTCTAATGACCACTCGATTGTTTATTGTGTAAGAAACGATCCAGTTACCCAGTACTAAATGGGCAACTCAAGTTAAATTTTTTAATGCGGAAACTGTTACACCCGTCCAGGAAACCCGTCTTCGATGGGTTTTACCACCATCCTCCTCAAGGCAAGTATTTTATCAAATAGAGGTATTCAAGAGTGCGATTCCGCTTCTCATCTTAGTTGTGTTATTCACTTTATTCGAACTTTGCTTACTGTTAATTCGACAAACTTCAAGCACCATACCAGAGTTGTTTCAAGGTTAATATATACCTTTAACAGTTACTGTGACCGCTTTGTCCTTTAACGCTGCTGACAGGAGGTGAAACGCTCCGTGCCTAATACTCGCTGGCCGCGTGTCAGGGAAAATGCTCACCGTCTCTCAATTGTAAAATCTAAATTATTTGTTTGTTTGTTTTTTAATTAACTTTTAACATATATTAATTCTTTGATAAAACTGACTGTGGTGTTACTATTGAGTATTACGGAAATATGTGAGGCGTTTCCAATTGCGTAGTGAGCGTGTATACTGGTTTCTTCCAACTTTACGAGAACTATGATTAATGGACGTATTGTAGTATGTATTAGTAAAAATATGATAGACACTGCACCGTATATTCCCTATGACGTTTTTTACTATTTGTTTTTCACCGACATTTTAATAGCATGGTGACATGGAACAGAAAGAACGTGATATTATCATGAAGGAATTCCGCACAGGATCTAGTCGAGTGCTTATTACAACAGATCTGTTGGTATGTGAGTCTCTTTGCTTTCAGCTGGTTTATTGTTAAGGCCATGGCCTTTAGCAGACGGGCGACATAGTCATGTCATAATGATTTTGATAAGCTAACTACAATAAATAGCCAAGGGAGGCTAGTTCTTGAAGTACTAAGGGTAATGAGCAGTTAAAGACAAATCATTGTTTACCCATTATGTGGTACCTACAACTCATTTAAATACGGATGTGGTTATTTTATACTATGTTGGGTATTTATTACGGAAATGGCCTCACCATATCTGCACATTTCCTTCATAAAGTTCACCATTTTTCTTGGGTTTTGAGAACTTTTTATTGATTCAAGACTTGAAACCCAGAAACTGCGCTTGCGCATAAGTACAGACTGAGTGGTTCATCTAAACTACTTCATATTTGTACGGAGGAGTAACATACACGTTTTGCTGTCAATAATACTTTAAAGGTTAAATATCACTTATTCTCGCCTCTTTTCCAAGTTGATTAAATTTACTGTAGCGACAGAACGTAATAGTGGACAACCTCTTTAAGGATGAGCTTATGTCGCTATAATTGCGACCGCTTCAGATCTCAAAGACTGAGAATGATTTCTGGGGCCGTAGAGATATTGGAATGAAACAAAATAGTCTTTTTACAATTTATTATTTTGCTATGAGTCGTTATCTTTGCTTTCAATGCAAAGTGGAGCTAGGCACTTGTACTCCAGTACGACAACTTAACAGAGAAAAACTTGTCTCCCAAGTTTCTGCGTTTATTCGTACAAGTCAACCTGAAGTTTGGTCCATAGTGAAAGCTATTATATTTTTAATTATTGTAAACGCGATGACTTGTTAGTAATCTTTTTTAGTAATCTTTCCTGCTTTAGTAATCTTTCCTGCAGTCGTAATGTCGTAATGTCGAAACAACACAAGCACAGAGAAACTGTTTTCTGACAGTTACAGCTCATCCATCAAACAAGCACGAATAAGAATTAAAAGCTCACCCCATTTCATTTGTTGCCGCGTCACTGTTTGTTGTAATTTGGTCTGTATCTTGGTATTGTTTCAGATTTGTTATTTTAATATTGAGTGGAGGTGGGCGTTAGCCGAGTACTAGCATGTTGTTACACGGGGAGTATTGCTTTTTGTTTTTAGGCTCGTGGTATTGACGTGCAGCAGGTTTCATTGGTTATCAATTACGATCTGCCTACAAACAGGGAAAGTTACATTCACAGGTAAATTCATACTTCTTAATATTTATTACAGATTCAAGATAGACTCAGTTTGTAGCCTGGGAGTAGAGGGTTGAACTTACCAAAAGTTTTGTAGAGAATAGTTTGCTCATATTGATTTCATGATCAGACCATTCTAAAGAGTATATGTTCCGATATTATCGTTTCACATCGAAACCTTGGACATCTTAGACCTATTTTACCTTGCGTCCCATAAATTTTGCCTTCCTTGACGCTATGGCTAGGCTATTTAGAATACAGATACATTAGGTACTATTGCATCTGTTATCGATCTGTCAGTTTTGGCTAGTTTCATATTCCTGTAAGCCATTTGCGACGAGTGTTGCCGTAGTGCAGCACGAACGTAATATGCTCTATTTCTCGAGGCACCACCTTTGCTTCACCTCGTTGTGTATAAATAGAGCACTGGCCCCGTGAAGCTGGGGAAGTCAAAATAGATGATATTCAGGCAACAAAAAGTCGTATATGGACTTTACTTTCATTAAAAGACCGTGAAGATATGATAAAAAATACCTAAGCTTACGAACCTATGAATCGACCAGGCATTTCGTCGTTGAAGACTGGTAGCACTGGCTGAGTTATATTTTGTAATAAGTGATTTTTCCTGGTAAGTCCTCGAGTCGAAAGTGAAGAGCAACGATTTCCTAATTATTGAAGTATGTTGCAGTCTTGCAGTCTTGCAATCAGGCTCTAGATGAGTTGTAGGCTTGATATTGGCACTACCCCAAATAGACCGTAACCGTCGAAGCGACTGACTAGTAGATGAAGGGTAGTTGGGATATTTTAAGACAGTTTTAATTTGAAATACCGGTCTATGTATCGTTGCTCTACTCTATGTTGTGCTTATTTTTCCCCGTATAAATAAAGGTTTCATAGCGATCTTCCAGAAGCTCCTACTATGTAGTTTCTAGACAATTTGCACATGTGCGAATATCGTGCCCACTGTTTTGTTTTTTCATGTAACTGACACTAAAAAAGTAAATGATGAACTGTCTTGGCTTGGCTGGTGAAATTGGCATTATATGTGAACAAGAAAGATACTTGTCGTGAAAGCTCACTTCACTTTCGCACTTAGCTTAGGTTTCCTTCTGTTTCCTAACGGAAGGTTTTAAGCATGAACTATTAAAACTTAAAAGCCAACCCTAACGTCTATGTATTCGCCACTTAGATTTTGAGACACAATTAGGATTTGTCGTTATACAATAGGTAAACAGTAACTCAGTTCAAGTCAGTGTAATACCGTGCAAGGACATCCTCATTGGTGCGACGACACTACTACAACAGTTTGTCAGCACATAGGCTTGGAAATTTGTCGTTGTGCAGATAACCTTTGTTCTTTCAACACTAAACAATGTAAAAATCGTAAAAAGGCGGTTGATGCTGGAGGACGAGACATAAGCAGTTCTCGAAATTTTCATGTAAATCAATTTTAGGTGAGATTGGTAAGAGTTGCAATATTGTATTGATGTTACCTATGAGCATGACACTGTTATTTTATAGCATGTTAAAAAGTTTGGTACAAAAGAGAGAAGGGGATTCGTGTTGTATAAATCCACGAAAACGAAATTCATGTGATCGTAAATAATGCCGGTTAAGAGAAAACCCAGGGTTTTTTGGACTAGAAACAATGTCTGTTGCTCGGTTTGGAAAGCTGCCAAGCATTACTTACGTGTGTTTGTGAGCCAACCCCCCCTCTACATTTACCCATGGCTCTCCACTGTAGTCCTTCTGTTGTTGAAGTCTAGTGAATATTTTTATGTTATCTGTCATGAAAATGGAGCTGTGGTGAATATAGGATGTAATATAGGAACTTGGTTTTAAATTTCCTGACAGCTCACCAGACAAAACGAGTAGCACCGTCAGCCGTGTCATGACCCTTATGATGTTGGTGTGACATTTATTTATCTTGATTTTCAAGTATGTAGTTTCGTCAACGTCATTGCCAACAAAAGTGAAAGTTACGGTTTTATCTTTCATCTCGCTGTTTTCTCACAGAATTGGAAGAGGAGGCCGATTTGGTAGGAAAGGAGTCGCAATTAATTTCGTCACAAACGAAGAAAGCCGATTGCTGAGAGATATTGAGCAATTTTATAATACTACGATCGAGGAAATGCCTATGAATGTGGCTGACCTCATTTGATTGCATTTTGTCTGTGAACACATCGTCTCTTGGGACAAACCGGATTGGTGACGTTGATAGGAACGAATCGTGGGCGAAACCATCTTGTTGTATGGTCCTGTAGCCAATGACAGATTATAATTGGTGTTATTTTGAAATAATTACCAAAAAATTGAATCGGGATGTCCTATTTGTTTCTGGTCTGCGGAACATCAGAAGACAGATTTTGCAAACCTTAGCAATTGCAGTAAGGTTTACAGCGTCTGTGTATTGTATTTCCTGTACGTGTCGCATTTTTTGCCTTCCGTGTTCTCCATACATAAGTATATAAAAGTAATAGGAAGTAATTAAGCAGTAGTTTGGCACTTATGATTTGGTAAACCATTGCTTCATCCCCCAATGTGCCTTTTAAAGACTCAATCAAGCCCAATCAAACAAATGGACCAAAATTGTACACAAATTATTCTATGGTCATATTCAGAGGGGTGCTTAGGGGAAGTAATCGTTATTTTGTAGCATGTTACACTAAACTGAACAGATGTTTTCTAGTACACAAGTATTATGTACCCGCCGTATTTTGTTCCAATGTAAGGCCAACACGGTAGATTACACCCCTGCTTTATCTTGAATTGAGAAGCGTAACTATACAAGGCACCGCATACGTTGTTCCTCATGGTCTCTTCAAGAGCTGAACCCAGGATGCACACAAACGACTATGTCAAAAATGAACCCCTCCCTCCCTATTTCCCCCGGAGTATTTTAAAGGGCTCGCCGACGGTTTCTGATTTTGTGTTTGAAAATACAATGGGCTGGTGGAATTGTTATTGACGCTTTCAGTCGCGGTTGTATTCTCTATCAGCTCCAGTACATGTAGCGATTTGGGTGTTTTGGATGGTTTACTGATTACATTATATGATAGTATTTCACGTAACGAGCTTTGTCCAGTGTTGTTTTGAAGTCTGAGTATTCCGAAAAGATAAGGGAGTATTCAAACCAGAATTCTCTTTGTATTGATATTCTTAATGCTATACCCTGAACTGTATACGAAAGAAAGAATTGTACGTTTTGTTGTATTTCATGCCGAGAATTTGTGGACTGCAGAGTTCCGTGAATTCGTAAACAATATTTTATATGCAGTTAAGGTGCGCATTTTATGTGGATGAGACGAACTGTCGCATGTTTTAAAATCCCGCTTGTGGTTCCACAGGACTTATTAAGTGACTTGGTTCCTCAACGTAGCGTAAAGACCACTGCTGCAGTGCCATTGCCCAACAAGATTGATTAAGATAATCTTCACTAGCATGGAGTTTTTATTCCACCTCCTTTTAATCACGTACCTCAATCGAATTCGCGACTAGCCCCAGAGACAGCTGCAACAGCATATTAACCCGCGAGCGGCAGGTTCAGGCGCATGTTCAACTATACAAGAGTTTCTTCTTGCTATTTTTATGACATTTCTGCGTGCACTGAGAGGTTATGCTTTTACAAACAGGCTTTCAAATTTTACTTCAACGGATTAGCCAGTCCTTTATGCGTGGTCCCTTTTGCTAGACACTTCCGCTGATTTATTAACCGGCACTTCGATGTAGTCGCATTGCTCTTTAAACGCTGTATGACACACTTGGTTGGCGGTTGTAGACCCTTCATGTCAATATCGTAAATATATGACCAGTAACCGTCAAGGCCATGCTCGTGACATCCCTCACGACCATCCATCTCAGTTTTCCCGCGAACCATTAGTATGTTAAAAGATGTTAAGGAGCTACTTTTCGCCTGCGGGATGAAGCAAAATAATGTGAGCGGATGTCAGGTTCATTTACACTTGGCTCCTCCAGGAAAATCTAAAGGTTTTGACCCTCCCTTTTCGACGTAATCATTTTGGTACGAGTCATGGCCGACTCATTGTCAACCACGCCCCTCTACAACGGATGCAGTAAAATACACTCATTTACCCATTTCTGGCCAACCATATTTACGAAGGAAGTAGGAAGTGGTCTTATTCACTTATGTCTAAGCAGAGGGCATTGCGAAGGAGACAAAAAAAAGAAGGTTAAAAGAATTTATGGTGCTGATGGGAAGATCCCATATTAAGTTGACGTTTATCAGTAGGTATGCTGGGAGATTGCTACGGTCAGGTTTCAGTAGTGGGACAGGGCAAAAGCCGTGGCCAAGTCAGATGTAGCAGATATTAATAGATCACGGCGTAAACCATTCGACTATGCTGGATCCTTCGCTGTTAGCATTGCATTAGCTCATGATGGGATGTGAAGGTCAAATATTCGCCTCCACTCTATCTTGACATTGTTTTTTTAGGTGATTTTCTTTTGGTTTGACGGTTACTTGGATGATCTTTCATTGATAGATGAGCTTAATCAATTCGACATAGATGGCCAAGCCACTACAATCTTACTAACAGATTGTACTGTTGACAATGTGTTGGCTACATCACATTTTCTGTTGACGGGGGAGGGGATTTATTGGTGTTGTCCCCTTTTGGTTAGACGTTGGAAATTGGGGAGACTTTGGGGAAGTGAACATGGATATGGTTGAGAACTACAAATTGCATGTAGCGAACAGGTTGCAGCATAATCTGTGGAAGAAGAACGTCAATAAGCAACAGAACCCATTCCATGCAAAACTGCCGGAAGAAGAAGAGGACGAAGCCATTAGATAGGAGTGAAAAACCCCGGAAATTGGCAGGTGTAATGGAATAGCATATAAGCGAGATATTGCTGCAAACTGCTGCCAAGAACAGGCAGTCCAAGTCTAATGAAAAGGTAGTGGAATCATCTTACTTCCCAAGAAGGAAAACAAGACATTTGTTTAGACAACAACTGAACAGAAGAAAAGCTGGGCTTTTCCAATAAGGATTGTCTATTGAATACGTGTTTGCGTCCCGAAACCTTTTTTTGAAATGTATAGAATTAGAAGATCTGCACAGGATAAACGTATTTTGACTTAACTAACAGTGAAAATAACAAAAACTTCAGTGCCATATATTTATTCTGTAAGTTTACAGAGAATTCAGCTTCAACGTCGTACATATCATTCTCATTGTTTTAACCCATTACGACGGGGACAGCAAGATTTTATATGAGTGGATCTAGTACAACAACAGTACAAACATAGTCAACATACTAAGTAAGAACGAAACAAACCAAACCAACGGAAAGGGAAAGAAAGTAAATAAATAAATAGAATTTACACCGAGGAAAAAAACAAAGCAAAAACAAGCCAACTCTAATTGATAAAAGTCGAGGTTTGCTGGATTAGGCCAATCCTTGTTTCTCCTGCAGAATATGTAGTACGAAGAGCGCAAGGCCACTTCAGTAAGCTTGCTGAGGAGTTTCTTACTATCAACGCCATGTATCGTTAATAATGATTCGAATTTTGAAATATTTTTGAATAAAAACCTAATGTCGATATCTCTAACGTTATGACAATAACCTTTTTGTTTGCGTCTATAAGGTCACTTCGAAGACTTTTGTATTTATTTACTTTATATTCCTTCGAGTTATTTAAATTTGTTTCTAAGCAGGCTGTAAGTTCTAAAACAGTTACGGTATTGCCCTCCGTTAAAGCTATGTCTGGCCGTAAAGACTTGAATAACAAACTTGGGTTCCGATAACCAGGGAGGTCTACAAATAGTTGAAGACTCTCTTTTAACGCATGCCACCGTCGTCAAGACGTTATTGTGTCTCCACAAATATCGTGTCATGTACCGTGACTCTTTTTATAATTATCCTTGCCTCCATGATATTCTCAAGCGTTTGCAGAAGGACTGATTCAAATTAGTTTGATATCTTAAACATCGTCACAGGTGTTCACCAAAGCTGTATTTTTAAGTCACTCCTGTTGTTATATGCCGTAGACTCTTGGACGGGGAAGTAATAAATAGTAATAATGGTAGCGCCCGTGGAAAAGAATGTTAAATCTGAGGAGATACTAGAGAAAAGTGAAATAGGCTGGGCTCCAAAATTACGTGGAGCTGGATAGCTAAGGTGGCGACTAGAGAAAAGAGAACTATATTATCACTGTGTTACCATAGCTCAGTTGGTAGAGCAGCACACCGCGAATGCACGGGTTCCGGGTTCAAATCCCAGTGGTGACCTTTGCACATTTGTCTAGTATTTCTTCAAACTTGATATTTTCAAGAATAGAACACGAAGAATTAGATTGAGTATCAGTTGGCAGAAGGCAAGTGATTATATTGGAAGTTTTTATTCTTGAAAGGCAACAAGATACTTTGAAATGTGAAAGATGAAAACTGGAAAGAATGAGAATTCAATAAACCATTATTTTCCATTTTTCTTCTTCTATGTACTATAACCTTTCAGGACGTCGGTGATCATGGTTTTCCGTATTACTGTCTCTTGCATTTCTCAGCAATGCCTGCTCTCTTACATCACCTTGTTCATATCTTGTCCGCTCTGCCATCCATTTGCTTATACTTTTCAAGTATGTTAACCGTTGCTTTCCTCTGCCTCTCTTGCCTTCGATGCGGCCTGTGAAGATTAAATTTTCCAGACCTTCTTCATAATGTGTCCCAAAAGCTCTAGCTGTCTTTTTCTAACCATCGGCAGTACTCTCTTTACCGATCCTACTTTCCTCAATACGTCCTCATTTGTAAAATGCTCTGTCCATGATTTCCTTAGCATTCGTCGATATAACCACATCTCGGCTTCGAGTCTTTTCTTTATCTGTGACGAGATTGTCCAGGATTCACTGCCGTATGCTCTCTTCTTTGGTTCCTCTCAGTAGCCTTCTTTCCTTCAAGACTTAAGTCAATTTCTGAAAGGCATCTTTTGCTACTGCTATGAGTCTTCGGATATCTGTATTGAATTTTCCATCCTTTGTCAGCGTACTACCCAAATCATCACCGATATGTAAATCACACCTTGGGCTGTCTCTTTTGCTTGTGACCATACATTGTCTTCTTCCAGTTGACGGTTAATTCTTTCTTATTCCTTTCTTTGACTCATTTTCTAAAGCAGTTCTTTGAGGTATTACTCCGTATCTGCCGCTAGTACAATGTCATCTGCATAGCGCACATTGTTGATGTCACGTCTACCAATCACAAAATCTGGCAATCCTCCAATTCCCTTACGATCATCTCGCTGTACAAGTTAAATAAGTTCGGCGACAAAACACATCCCTGTCTTACTCCTCTTTGTATTTTGATGTATTTGCCTAAAGTGCTCTCAATTTTCATGAATGCAGTTTATTCCCAGTATAAATTGAGAATTAGACGTAAATCTTTGCCATGTATGCCCACCCATTCCAAAATCCCAAGAAGTTCTTCATGTTGTACTTCATCAAATGCCTTAGAGTAGTCAATGCAGTACATGTATAAATTTTACTGCATTTCTGTTGCCCTCTCTGACATCCTTCTGATCATGAAAATTGCATTTTGTGCCACTGCATCCTCCCAAAAACCACACTGTTCCTTTCCTATTTCTGGTCTTATTCCGCTGCGAGCTCTATTAAGCAGAACTCTTAATGTACGCTTTATCATAAGACTCATCAGGCTGATTGTTCGGTGAAGTTCACATTTGTTGGCACCTGGTTTCTTCGGCAATGCAATGAAGATTGACTGACTTAAATTATCGAATTCTAATGATCCATCAGGGGAGAAGTCACTTAAATGGGTCTAAATAATCATGATTGGTTTTCATTAACCTCATATTTCTTATCTGTCTCGGCGCGTGGTGCCTAGGTGTGCCCAGTTCAAAGAAAACATTTATTCAAATAACATACCCTTTGCAAAAAGCGGAGTACGTGGAGGTATTCTATGTATAAAACCGTGATTAGCAACAAGCAATCCAAGCCAAAAGTGGAGAAGCAGCCGTGCGTACACATCAGGAGGTCATACAAGGGCGTTTTTAAAACAGTTGGTACGTCGATTGATTGTTTACGAGTATCGAGGCTGTATTTTAAAACAAATCAAGCTAGATATAATTTCATAATCGGCAACTTTAAGCTATTAACACATTAGGCCACGCGACAACACGTTATATGAATGAGAGTTATGTTATCCGCAGGCTTTATAGCGTTTATCTGAAGTGGTTGACGGTACAGGATTGAGCTCTCATCACTTGGCCACAGAGTTATAGAACGGGCTTTTTGCGTTCAGTCACAAGGGCCTTAAAGTAAAGAGTACCTAAAGCCAATATAGTAAGATCATTAAAATAAAAGGACCTCTTTTTTATGGTTGTGATACTCTGGAATCAATGAACTGTCAAGGTATGAAACTAGATGAGTTGTTTGAGTTTCACTATGATTACAAATCTTGCAATCGCTGTGCTTCTCAAGAATAACATATTGTCTATTCAATGGCATGTTTTATAATTATGCACCTTGAGACTGATGATATTATTGTAAACTCCTAGGAAAGAACTTATAAGTGTTTTCAGTTATTAAAAAATAGTTATCTAGCCAAAAACAAATTGTTCACAGACAGAAAAGGCGTTGGTAACATCAGTAGAGATCATGGTTTGCAGGAAAGTAAACGTTTTCTTGCAACAATGGCATAGCCTTGCTTTCTATGATAACTACTATTACGTTCTAAAGTGTTTTTGATACCCTTGTGCTCAAATAAGTAAAACTTCGTAAACTAGACCTACTTTTTGCTCACGGCTTGTAATTAGGTCTGTGAGAAAACAATCAAAGTAAGAAGAACCGTTTCAATTACGAAAATAAATACTTATGAGGAGTTCAATAAGAACGTTTTAATGCTGCTTTAATAATTACACCTTACACCAGAAATTGACGTGCATGTGTTATTCCTGTATAAAGCCTGCATCACTGTTATCATTTTTGCTGGTATCGTCAATGACCTTGAAATTTCACATTGCCTTTCTGTGCACCAATTTAAAGGGGTCCCGGAGAAATAAAAAAATGGATCATAGCGTTCCCCTGTCACTCTTTGATTATCTAAATGATCGTGTTAAATCAATGGGTTCCATCAGTACATGATCTCGGTTCTCGAGTTTCAAACAGTCGTTACCTTATCCTCTTATCAATCTTGCATTCCATTCGATCCAACAAAATAGACGCCAATAACTTCACTGTTACAGATAACGGAGTCACTCCTCTCCAATTCGCCCAATCGCTTAGAGTTCTCTTTCCAACAATACGCACAATAAGTTTTGTCTCTAGCTCCTCAGGTACTGTTCGCTCCCCACGTCATACTACATAGTAGTACCAACTTCTACAAAGCTTCTATATTTGCATATTGCAGCATCTCTGCATGTACCCCATCAAGCTTCCGTGGTTTTCATTTTTCAATCTCCTTATTCTACACTTAAATTTCCTCCAACCTGATTTCTTTACAGTCGATGTCTAGGTTTATTAGGTTTTCAACATTTACTTCGATTCTTACCTGTTACCACTATCAATTTACCTCTCCTTCATGTGTATTAAGCATATTTTCATTTTTTCCTTTAACTGATAAATCAATAGTTCTCTTTAACTCCACTTCCAGCACGTTTAATACCTTACACCCTGTTTTTATCTCATGATCGTTAGTTGTTTCCCTTGCCAGGCTGGCCTTTTCTTTATACCGTCTTAGCATGTCTCTTCTACGTACTCTTTTAAACATTTTCTATTTCTCTTTCTATTTCACTTTCTCTTGTTCACCCGGGTTCACAAAAGATGTTTCTCTCTCCTTTATCTTTCCTCGTGATTCTTTGCTGATCCATTGTTCATGTGATTTATCTCTTTCATGGCTCAGAACCTTAGTTAATATATACACTACCACATTTCTAAATCTTTCCTAGTGGCCGTTTACAGTGTGTCTCTCTGATTCTTCCATTTAATGCTTCAAATTGACTTCTCAGCTTCATCTGAAATTATCTCCTCACTTTAGGGTCCTTAATTTTGTCAGTATCTAGTCGTTTATTTATAATATCTTTCAAATTTCATTTTTTCCAGTTTGGTCCTGCTGATGGCTTTGACAAGAAAATTGTCACTGTAGACACTTGCTCCACATTGCACTTTGACATCAGTACAAGAAAACGTCAATCTTTGCTAACATCTAGGTCTGTTCTGTTCAAAGTTTGTCCATCCAGTGGGATCCGTGTTACCTTATGTGTCTTTTTGTGGTTAAAGCAGGGCCGTAGTCGGCCTTTGAAATGTGGGGTGGAGGCAAAATGTCCGCTAGAAACTAGGTTCTTCGATTACTTCATCACTTCGTATCATTCTAGTAAACAGTGAAGTACTTTGCAATGATTTAAATACCGACTCAGTTTTTGACTTCTCCGCGCTAGGAAATGATACACAGAGTAACGTCATAAAACGAGAGTTTTAAAGTGTTCTTTGAAAAAAGGCGGGGTGGCAATTGCCCCCTACCCCCCGCGACTATGGCCCTGTAAAGAAGATTTTGCTAAGATTGAAACCAACAGACCTAATCAACCTTCTACGTCACAGATAGATCACGTGGTCTGCAGTGTGGAAACAATCTCGACCTGGAGACGCTGATTGTTTATTTGTCCAGTGGAAACTGTTCAAGATGGTTTGTTATTGCGTTTTATTATACTAACTAGTGGGGTTACAGAGCTAATTTTTGAGCGAATAAACTCATGAGTTCTCTTGTGGTGCAACGCTGTACAGTATAAACTATAGATAGTTTGACTAGTTATCAGTGTAGTGTGTATTTTCAAGCAAAACAAATACTGTTATGGTTAAGCCAAAATAGTCGTTTGCACAGGATCAAAAGTGAAAAAGCACCAAGGAATACGATGGCTTTTAGTTCTGCAACTCGTAAAATTTTACGATCTGTATTGTGTTACTGATATTTCTGTAAACTTTGTGTGCTCTGTTGTTGTGGATTCGATCGGTCGATACGGTCATTCAACTTTCAATAACACATGTGAATCATACTGTACCCCTTCCCTTTCAGGCTTAGATATCGAGGATTCGTAGAAACCCACTAAAATATTTTAAATTAAATAAACACAATAAAGTGTGCTCGGAGCACTTCACTGAGTCAGACTTCATTTACTCAGATTCCAACAGGAAACGGCTGAAAGAAGGCGCATGTCCGTCGATTTTCAGCCGGACGAAAGCGTAATATGCACGCAATGAGGAAACGCTTAGCAGAGGAAAAGCCAGCATTAGATACAGAGGAAACTGACACTGCTACGGAGGGGGAAGGTACATTCCAGTGATTCATGAGGTGAAGCAAACCAAACACAGGATTGCAGTGTCCTCCTTCCCTACAAGAGAAGCATGAAACTATTTTATTATCTGCAATGTAACTTTGAAGCATCAAATGCATACTGCTTCTGTCACGGTGTTGAGTACCATAGCATCTTGATCAATTTTTGTATATACTAATGACATACTTTGTCATTCTCCCTTGCCCCCAGTCACGTGGACATTGTATGAATCAACCTCACCTGGTTAGCACCAAGTTGGGGTGGGTTTTTTGGGTGGGGGTTCTCAGCACTAGTTGTCTTAAATAGATGTAACGATTGACTGTAAAATGCTTACGTGTAACAGGAAACTGTCTTAGCAGTTTTCAAGAAAGCTTGATCTACAGTTGTTGCACTATACTGTGAATGCATACAGGTATATACAAGCACTCGGGGATATAATACTATGTACACACATGCCTAGTGTCTAGCTTATTATTTATAAATGTTATATATGGGTAATCAAAAGTGATGTCCTAATCATGATTAAGAAGAGTTTATGGAGGTTTAAGACAACTATCCTCATAACACACTTACTTTTACCATTGATCCATCATTGGTGTATTGCATGGCAAGAATAAG
>JAAAKL020003505.1:0-13400 GCA_010016065.2 Carybdea cf. marsupialis auct. non (Linnaeus, 1758)
GTATGTAACTCCGAAGAGTGCGACACGAAAAAGCTTTCAGTTGCAAATGAGTGCGTTATTCATTGCTTTGTGGAAATACTGTTTTAAAGAAGGGCGGTCAACATCATAGAAATGTGATGTTATAGACTTGTTTAAGCAAGTATTGGCATTTTGTCACGCAATGCACAACAAGCATACATCTTTCCAACTGCACTTAGATTAGCCACTCAACACTAGTTCGAACAGAGCTCATATATGCTTGTTAAACTCCTACTGCTCCAGCGTAAGTCCAGCTTCCTTGTAAGATGCCCTAAGATTCTCGCGCAAAGGATGGGCTGGGTCACCATATGAAGAGATTCATAGCAGAACGCAATAAATCCGTTTGGAGAAATTGAGAAAAGTTCATTTTCTGTGTTCCCTTATACGGTGTAGATTTGCAATATTTGTCATGTTTTTGATTTTGACATTGACGAGTAAATGATGTTAAGCTTTCAGTTGCAAATGAGTGCGTTATTCATTGCTTCGTGGAAATTTTGTACCACTGCCAACCTTTTCAAAACAGTATTTCCAAGTTTGAATACCCTTACTCATCAACCCAATGAGATCATTGACAATCGACATCAAATTCAACTCTTTCGTCCTGTCACCTCCAGTCAGCTTGAGTGTTATTATCTTCCAAGGATGATCAGTAATACTCGAGGAAGACGAAAGCCGTTATCTTGTTGACGAGAAAATGGTTGACTTTTTGGAGATATGACAACACATGTCTAGGGAATCACCTATGCAGCGCATGCGTATTTTCACTAGACCTTTCGCGTCACGATCGCCGTCATCTAGTGGATCGGCACATGCTCACTTGCTTTTGTCTGTTAAGCAATAACAGATGATTCAACCATTGCGGAGGCTAAGATTATTGTCGGAGTTTGTCATTCGGACGTCGAAAGAACTGTTTCAAGGTGTTTGAAGAGTTCAGGTTCGAAAGGGATACAAATTGTATGTAGGCTTGTTCATAACATGCACAGGATAGGCAAGTAATGTTGCAAAATCAACTCCATGTTAGCACAGGAGATGTCTTGCGGTAGTTTAACTTGCTTGCACATTTATAAAACATTTATTTTGTTCGTATATCGATGATGGAAGATATATAATCAACAATAGATGGAAAACGGCATTCGATTGGAAAAGCATATGTATTTAACAGTTACGATTGTCTTCATTTGATTGATCATATTTTCAAGGCTAGAAGTTATTTTGTCCCAGTATACATCAGTGTTATTGCGGTCTTGTGTCTGTTAGAAGCGTACTGAATTGAAGTACTTGCACGGTTTACCTCAGAAACAATATAGAACGTCTCACAGCCAAGATCTGACCATTTAACATTATAGTACACAAAACATTAATCCTAAATCTGTTTTGCAGTTTCGTTAGAACACAGTTATATTTAAGACAGCCATATCAATATCATGCAAGAATCATTACTCAAAAGGACTCAACACTACTAAAGAACTTACGTGTCTCTCGTCTTCATACTATTATTTACATGTTTGTTGTATCCACAGTAATAGAATAAAGACGTTTCTCTAAAGGGGGTATCACACTACAAAGATTTCGATCACCTCAGATTGACTTTGGTCGACTTTTTGAGAAAAACTCCTACTTTGGATAGGAATGCCGCCATGTTTAATGGAGGTTAGTTGAAATCGTTGATCTGCATCTGTTTTAAGGATATTTATCAACATACATTTTTGATACTGTCGATGTTTTAGTATCCCATGTAGCCTGAAAAGTGGTAGTTTTGGTTATCTTTTCAAGGTGGGCAATCACGGCTGATAACTGTGCCTTTATTGTAGTTAGTATGCTCGACAGTTGTTTTATTTGAAGCTATGAGGAACCATATTGTCTCCTTTCTGTATCCCTTGAAGACTCTTCGTTTTCGTTGTTGTCATAAGCTGAGCAGTCAATGCTGTCGACAATGTCATCACCGTGTCAAGTAACGTGATCATGAAACTCGACTCCAGTCAGTGGTACTGAATCAAACGAGATGAGAGCAAAAAGATGTAAAAGAACTTGTAGAAGTATATTTTTCAATTCCCTCAAACATGATACTGTCTAGTGTTAAACTGATTACCGGTTACTTAGTATCAAAGCAAGCTACTAAAACCCTCCGATGATACTTTGATTCTCAGTGTTTATGTCACATTGCAAGATATTTTCAATCATATTCTTGTATCTTCTTACTGTACTGAGATTCTGAGGCCTAAATACACAAACTTCCAATCCTATTATATGAGGAAGTTGAGAGAGACTAGGGAACGGAAGAGTGGTTCTGGGGCAGAGAGTATCTACACCTCAAAATGGGAAAATTTCAGTGCTATGTCCTTTCCTAGGGACTCAGGGCAAAGCATATGTACATTGACCAAGTAAGTGGATGTTCTTTCTGATACGTCTATAGACTCGGTAAGATACTTATTAGCTTTGACTTCTATCAATAACTGAGAGAATTGTTACTGAGCAGTCACACAGACTTTTGCTATCAACTATAATCACTGTCTTAACCTGAGGTGGTCAAACATTACAATCACAAATCACAAAAATATCCAATAAAGGGGGATATTAAGTTACATATCAGTAAAAATTTTCCTAAACAACCGAAATAGTTATTTTATTGCCATTGTGGAACCGCCAAGTGCCATTGTGGAACCACCAAACTCTCCATGAGCGATTTGGTCTTTCTAAACGAAACAGTGTTTCTGTGTTCATCATCACACTCAAGAATATTAAAATTGTTAAAGAGAATTTTGTGAATTTTACCACGAAATCCTGGGTGGAAAGCTAAGGATAAAACATTCCCTTGGCTCCCTCCACAGACGGGGCGGTGCATGTTCATGGGGGTAGATAATTTCTTCTCGATCTAAAGACTTTGCACGCCCTACTTGTTCTGTGATGAGGTCGTCACTATACCCACGAGCGGATAGCCGAGCTTTGAGTTCCTTTCATCAAGTTACAATATTTCAGTTCCAGTAGCTATTCAATGACACATGAAAGCGAGGTCACATGAATGTGTGCCACAGTTCAGAATGTTCTCGACTGCTTTCACGGTGTGCTGTCGATCACTTTGTTGCTAGAAGAACATGACTATGCAAGTTATAATACGAAATAATTGAAAGGTGAAAGTAAGAGTAAACATGAATTAAAGTCAGTCGCCTACGGTCTTTTCTTTATCTGATATTCGGGATTTCGCGACACTTGCCAAAATCAAATTTTCGGGAACGGTTAAACAAAAGAATAAGTTGTCAACATATCAAAATAAAATCGTTCGAGCGCAGTCGTGGGCGATCCGAAGGCTCCCTTTTCACTTGCCTTCTGCCTGAATGCAGGCAGGGGCGCCACTCCTCTTGTATTTCCACAATTTGACCCCAGTGGTCAGCTTGATGCCTAAGTGAACAAGTTGATGAAATAATAACCACAATTTATCAGAATACCGGTATTATTTGGAAAAAGCAGTATTATGCTAACGCAAAAGGATCCAATGTCACCTCAAGGACTAAATGTTCGGAGCCATAACTGCCTTTCACATGAAAAGGAGCTACAGCCCCAAAATCAACAAGGAGAGAGAAGCCAAGGTCAGCCTCGAAGCAGAATCGATGACGTTGCCAATGCTATAGTTAGACCAATCTGGCCACTATGGATAAGCATCATGCTGAGCGAGCTCATACAATATGGAATTGTAGCAGCCCTAGCGATGAGAAGTACATGGCTCTCGGAACTGTCCATATTACTCTCAAGACCAAGGAAAGCGAGGTGACCGCGAATGCATTGTTAGATTATGCAAGCAAAAAGACGTACATTGAGAGTGATGTAGCAGCTGAACTTGGATTACAAGGCACAACACAGATAGTAAAAGTAAACCTCCTGAATACTGAAGTAGAGGAAATCGAGACAATGCTAGTTAAGTGTGAATTAGAAAGCACGGACAGAACAGTGAAAATGGTGATAAGAGCATTTACAGCGGACAAGGTCACTGCAAACATGAAGGCCATAAACTGGAGAAAGTTTGCTAAGCAATACCACCATTAGAGCCATTGCATTTCCAAAGCTAAATGGAAGGTTAAACGTCGATATGATTCTTGGAATGGATTACACAGACCTCCATTTCTATCAGAGGGATATCAAATGAAATCCTTGGGAGCCCATAGATAGACTGACGCCTCTAGGATGAACATGCACTGGCGAGCCAGTTGGGTTAGAAGCACTTGTTCGTATGACAAGATTCATCCGAGCGTAAGTAAAAGCGGACCGAAGCAGTTCAAACGAATAAAGAGGATCAAGCTGCAATTGACATGGTGAAGACGACGCTCAGATGGGACGGACAAAGGTATCAAGCTGCAATACCCTGGAAAGAGAAGGAATTGGAGAGAAAGAAAAAGAGTACTGCCAGTGTGGACCTAGTTACAGTTTCGAACCTATATCTTCTCTTACAAAGCCATTTAAACTTGTAAATAACCTATCTCTGTTCCACAGTTCACATTGTACAATACTTTTCAAAAGGGGGTCTATATTCACCTCGGGCAAGCATTTATATTCTATAACACCAAATATGTGAAACTATAGATTGATAGTCAGCTTTGAGAAATTAAGGATGTTTTTGAAATTTTTATATTGTCTATATGGAGCACTTTAATTAAGGACGCTCAAAAGGATTGTTCCGTAAGCAAACGTAAGATCTCCGTTGTGTGTCGACATGTGTCAAACCTCAACCACTTATAATCTTAGCTACCATTTCTTGCATTTTCACAGATCCAGAATAGTACTCAAGGTGGAAGTTATTGTACATGCTAAAATTTACTCCAAATTGTCATTCAGTTAAATTACTACTTTACTTACAGTTGCTCACGAAATCCTGATTTGTCTTTGAAGGAATTGATTTGCGGGTGTTAAGTCTCCAGTAATGTTATCTGATCTCTATTTTCCTCTCTTCTCTCACTTCTGCTTTCGCGGAGTCTTGTTTACAATGAGCACATTTCTGTGGTCTACTGATTTTCGTTCTTGCCATCACTATAGATTACGTGATCTAAGGATAAACTGCAAAGATCGGGCAACAATAAAAAATAAAATGGACAACCTAACAAGATCCTACAAATCGGAGATTTCGAAACGAGGTAACTTCCATGCAGTTATGTGTAGTATAGACTAACGAGGAAATTTGTTAATGATATCTATCGTTTTATGTTGACTGAACTTATTAGCTGCTGTTTAAAGTTGAACGATA
This sequence comes from Carybdea cf. marsupialis auct. non (Linnaeus, 1758), assembly GCA_010016065.2. Taxonomy (NCBI): domain Eukaryota; kingdom Metazoa; phylum Cnidaria; class Cubozoa; order Carybdeida; family Carybdeidae; genus Carybdea; species Carybdea cf. marsupialis auct. non (Linnaeus, 1758). The sequence goes on from JAAAKL020003505.1 coordinate 5,249, forward strand.
TTGCTCGGATGAATAATATGGTAACTAAATTAGACACTTGCACATTTAGACAATTAGATACTTTGCTGAAAGGCGACCACTCCCCCCTCTTCTAGTACATAAAATGAAATAATGTGTATGCTTTGTGTATTGCTCTTCTTTTTCTTTACATATGATGTACGTAGGTTGAAATTAGGGTTTTTTAGACCTCATAAGTAGCATGTAATGTTGCAAACCGTTAGAACTTGTGAAGATATTGTTGAGGAATGGGGTGAGGAGGTGACCAAACTTCTGTGATGAAACCATGGCACCTCTCATGTTAAGTTGTCACCAGTTACTGGGAGATATGGCCCCTATCTAACCTGGTTAGCCATCTTATTGTATTATCTGTGCCTTTTGATGTAATGCTGTACATTTGTCATGCTATATTGAGGACTGGGGTATTTCTATTATATTTAAATCATTTTTTACTTTGGCAGGAACTACTGGAGGGTCACCATCAACTTAGATCTATTTCAATAGCGTCCATAATATCCTCAGTGTGTCAGATGCATGCAATTTGAGTCTTGTGGACGAGTCCTCTATTCCTCTTTGTGTAGAAAGTGAAACAGACACAGTTTCAAATGAGGATGACACATGATTGGAAGGACTTGAGAAAGTCAGTAAATAAAATGGGAGTAATAATAAACAAGAAACAGTTATGGAAGAGGGTATGATTGATCAGCCACATAAGAACAAAAGGAGAACTCAGGAGTTGAGGAGACCTCGAACCACATGGCTACTATGTTTGAAAGAGATAGTGAGGAGACGTGAACACTGATGCAGGAGGAACTCGGACACTCAGAGAGAGAGACAAACCGCAGCTCTAGAAGAGTCTGTCAACTGCTAAAAAAAGTGTTTGAGTTTCTTCGGAAAGTATTTAAATAGGCTTTGAACTGCATCATATTTTTATTTGACTTAACATTGTAACTTTTATGCCCTTAAGGAAGTTGTCCAAATACATTATATTATAATTTTCAAGATATCTCCATCCCCTTCTATTCCAATCCTGCCCCTTTAATACATTCGGGGAATGCTTCAACATTTAACTTTTTGTGCTATATTTTGTATTTAGAGATCATTTGATTCAGCATGTGATTGCTGAAACGAGAGCTAAGTAGCATTCGGAACTACTTACGCTGCAGTACTAGGTTTAAGTAGTGATTTCATCTGTTTAAATAATCTATTGTTTGTAACACATAAAAGCAAGTCGTTGTAAATAGGATATCAGTATGTACTTGGAGGCTAAAGTCGGAACAGAAACTTCTCGCATTTGGAAGTATAATGTAAACAAAACAAAGTGGACCAGAAAAGTCTAGTTGAACCATGACTACTGAGGCAGTAATGGGATCACGATCAATCATTAACAAGCCAAATACATCGGGGAGAGCGACATAAGGGATTACTTGAATGCCTTTGATATATTTTTGCAAGTTCTCAAGATTACTGTTGACGAAGAGCGACGAAATGTTTTGTTAAGTTTTCTACAGGGAAAAGCAGTCCGTATCATTCGTTTGGAGATCGACGCAAACAAAGGAACGTACGAAGAGCTTTGTCATCGAGGAAAAGAGGCTGGAAGTCGTCAGCTTGAAACTGAGGGAATCCGAAGACGTCTATGATTACAAGGTCAAGCTCTCACATGGACTGCGACTCTTCTTTTTGGATAAGCCGAAACAAATCCGCGAAGACAAAAGTAGACGCTGTTCCTTCAGGGATTGCCGGTAGACATACAGAAGGAAGTGCTGTTGAGAGAGTATCGAGACTTTGAAGGGATGGTGAATCTTGCAACGAAGTTATCAATCAAGGAAGTCAGTCGTAGTTCCTGTGCCACGTCTGACAACTGACTATCGAGTCAAAATACTTCGCTTGTCTGAAACCTGGACACTTGGCCAGGTCACCAAAATGTGCAACTCGTAATGCTACTTGTCGAGTTTTTAGTAAAGTAGGGCATTTTAGTGGCAGTAGATTTTGTAAAGGTACCTGTAGGCCTAAGGCTAAGGGTGATGCCACGGGAGCTAACAACCCGAAGGAAAGCACTGGCTTTCAGGCCAGTCGTAGTTTTAGTACCCCTAAGGAGGGTTGTATTTTGCCAGTTATTATTAAGAGTAATGGTAAGGTTGTTAATTTTCTGTTAGACACGGGGTCTAGTAAATGTTTGATAAGTCGTTCTCTTGTTGACAATTTGGGATTGTCGAATTTGATTAAGCCTAGTCATGTGTCCTTGTTTGATTACAATGGACACAATGTTGATGTTCATGGTGTTGTTGAACTGCCTGTAAAAGTAAACGGTGTAAGTGTCACACATCCTTTTTAGTTGTTCCAAGTGGAGCTTGTTTGGTAGGCAGGGATATAATTAACAAGCTAAGGATAGGGATCACACAGGCTGATAATGTAAGTTTATTAGCAGATAGTAAGACTCAAGTTGTGGAAAGTCACAAGGTGGCAACAGAAAATAGAGATGGTCTAAGTTCAGTCCTGTTGAGGGATTATGGTGATGTTTTTGAAGGTTTAGGATGTATTCAGGGGTATTTACATGTCATAAGGCCTAGGGAACAGGCTACCCCTGTTTGTGCCAATAGTCGTAGTTTACCCCAAGCATTTTATGCTGAGGTAAAGGAAAAACTACATGCTGCAAACATTCTTGAGCCAGTACAATGTAGTGAGTGGAGCTCACCTATAGTTATTTGTGGGAGAAAGAATGTGGTAAAATTAGGTTAGTGACTAATGCCCGGTAGGTAAATAAACAGGTAGTGAGTTCTAAATATCCTCTACCTTGTCAAGAAGGATTATTATGCCGGGTAGGGGGAGGGAAAAAAATTAGTAGACTGGACATGCGTCAAGCTTTCAATTTTAACCCCCTTTGGACAATCTTCTGCAAAAAGAATGAGTTATGGGTCTGTCCGTTCCTCAGCCGGTTTCCAAAATATAACGGATAATATTGATTATAGATTTAGATAATAATAGATTTCAAGTTTTGCCCTGTGCTATCTGGATGACCTCCTGCTTGTCTCCGACAACCCAGCTCAGCACAAGACACACCTAGCAGCTGTGCTTGAGAGGTGCAGAGAGGTAGGTATTACTTTGAATAGGGAAAAAAGTCGATTTGGTGTTACAGGTTTAAACTGGCTAGGCCGTAGGTTAACTGATAACAGAATATCTCCTGAGGAAGGGCAACAGGAAACAGTTTTAAACATTGTGCGTCCAACAGATGTTACAGAGTTACGGTCATTCCTCGGTAGCCTACAGTATTATGCTTCTCACATTATGAATCACTCCTCCGCAGCAGAGCCTTTATTTGAGTTGCTTACCACAGGCAAAAGTTTCATTTTCAAGTTTCAGAGTGTGAGCATGGTTTTGGTCAGCTTAAGAAGTAATCATGTAAAACTATTCCTTTATGTTTCTTTGACACAAATGAAAAAACGGAAACAATCCTTAGCTGTGATGCTCTTAAGGGACTAGATGCGGTACTCAAGCAAATAGCTGAAGGTAAGGAGCATATCATTTGGTGTGCCAGCCTAAGTCTTAACTGGGCAGAATAATCCTATAGTATCCAGGAATCCGAAGCTTTCGCATGCACATTTGCAGTGGACAGGTTTAAATACTATTTGCTTGGCCGGATGTTCACGTTGGAAACAGATCATTCTGCTCTTGTTACCTTGCTGTCAAAGAAAGGGTTTGATAGAGTAAGTTGTTGTTTGAGCACTTGGTTACTAGAACTCTTGAAGTATGATTTTGATGTCACATTTGTCAAAGGGGAGTCAAATTTACTGCCTGACATACTGTCACGTCTTGTTGAAGCTAGAGAGCAATTTGACGCTGACCCGGGGGACAATGAACAAGTTAGTACTTTGGCATATGATGGTTTTTTTATCTGGATTACCAAGGTCAGATATTGTAAAATCTACTCAAAAAGACCCCTTGCTTAACAAGGTTTTGGGTCGGCTGAGTTCCGATTACCATCTTGGTAGGCCCCAAGGGGAGGCTGGTATATTTTCGGAACTACCTACGCTGCAGTACTAGATTTTAGCAGTGATGTAATCTGCTTCAATGATCTATTGTTTGTAACACATAAAAGCAAGTCGTTGTAAATATGATATCAGTATGTATTTGGAGAGTAAAGTCGATACAGATACTTCTCGTATTTGAAAGTATTATGTAAACCTGGCGTCTTCTCTGTTGTCATCTGAGTGTTCGCCTGACAAAATACAACACTTTTCCAACCAAACCTTCTATTTAGTACTCAAGAGCAAGGAGACAACATCCTCAGATCTATCTGAGTTTAATTCATACAAGGAATCATCCAGCATTTTTTAATAAAATGCTCCCATCTTTCAGAGTGATATCACTTTTTTGGCAATTCTGACAATCCTTTTACATTTCAGTTTTTATCTCTGTTAATGCAATATTTACAAACAGATTCCCACATGGTAATTCTGAGCTCCTAAAGAAATGGATCGTAGCAGTAAGAAGAGAGAAATGGCTTCCAAGGAAGACATCGGCTTTGTGTGAAGACCATTTCAAACCTGGGGACTACCAGTCACTTGATAAAATCCCAATCTCACTTCTAACTAAGTCCAAGTACTTTAAACCTGATGCTTTACCTCGTTTATATAACTTCCCTATCCATTTGCAACCAAAAACAAGTACAAGATGCCCCACTTACAAAGAGAGGTGCTGCACAACCAACATTTAAATTGATTCCCGCCTCACCAAAACACTGATCACAACTACACAACATCCCCATCAAAACAAAAGAGAAAACTTAAAAACATCATCATTAGGAAAAACAAAACCATTAAATGACTTCAAGCAACTTTTCCTCGCTGTCCTTCTCGAAACCATTTTCATCATCTCTACATCTAGAAGGGTGCCTTCTCTGCAACCCTCTGCACCTCCTGTCATAGTGGTTTCACTTAGTTTGCAGTAATCCCATCTCATGCCAGTTAGATACAGCTTCAAACGGATTTATGGGATCAACATCGGTTTTGGTGTATAGATAAAAGCAAATCTATAAATGCATCGGGATTATTTGATTGATAAATGTTGTATTGAAATGTTGAAATCACAATGATGACACTTACAAAGACTGAGGGAGATCACCGGCAACAGCATAGTTTTCCTTTGCATTAAAAAGGTCAAGCTAGTCCCATACTCTGCTACGGATGTGCAGAGGATGTGATGTGGTAAAGAATCACATATCCTGAGCCACGGCAAGGTGAGGTAGGGTAGCTAGTTCCTTTCCTCATGGCCTGTATCCTTCCCCAGCTAATGCCAGGTACCCATTTTCCTGCTGGGTTCGCAGTGGGAGCTTTCAGATAGATGACTTGTGTACTTGAACCATACATAAACGTTCTTCTTGCTAGACCAGCTCGCTGCCAACTGGGCTAACTCATCTCCTCATTCGCATTATATCTGACATGAAGAAAACGGTGTTTATACCTAGATGGTGTAAATAATGAGAGTAGGTTTATGATAGGAAATAGTATCGCATGCTAGAGGACTGGATATGAGTTGGCTTGTATCCATTTATTTTCTGTCAAACTTGAGACATTCAAACACTTTAAGTGGTCTAGTTGAGCGATTGAAAACATACAAATCGATGTCAACTGAACTATGTGATTCGTTTCTTAACAATCTTGGAGAAATGATAATACAGATAATACAAAATGAGATGAAAGGTTACAACAAGTAATCAGGTTCTAGATATGATGAGAAAATCAGTAAATTTGATACATCACTTCACTTCTATAGCCCTCGTGCTTACAACTTTGTACAAAGCATTTACATCTACCAAACCCTACCACCATTCGTACTTGGGCAACAGATATTAACTGTGAACCTGGTTTTCTCCTACAAACTATTGAAACATTGAAGGAAAACCAGCTGACCAAAGAGATTGCTTTATCATTCTTGATGAAATGGCCATCAAGAAAGAGACCTTATGGGACCGAAAACGAAACAAATCCGTTGGTAACGCAGACTGTGGTAACATTTTGTGCTGAGCAACAAGAATCAATAGCACAGTATGGTCTCTTTATTATGGTTGCAGGCCTAAAAGTACCCTGGTACTATCCTATGGGATATTTTCTTACCAACAAGGTTAATACAGACATGCAAGTAGAGCTTATCATTGAAGCTATCGATTTAATATGTGACGTAGGCCTTGAATCTCATGGAGTAAACTTTAATGGTGCATCAAAAAATATAAATACGGCAAGTAAACCAGGCTATAACCTTAACAAAATATTGATGGCTCTTTCCTTCACCCATTGAAAGAGGACCAAAAATTGTATGTGGTTTTAGATGATTGTCATATGCTTAAGCTAGCGAGAAATAGCTTTACTGACCTGGGAACTATAAGGTCCCCAACAAATGAAATCATATCTTGGACATTCATACAAAGATTATTTAGTGTTCAGAAGGATCATATTCTGCACCTGGGAAACAAATTAAAATTGACTCATTTGAAATGGTAAAACCATAAAATGAAAGCAAACATTGCAGCACAAACTTTACGTCTTTCGGTTACTACTGCCATAAATTACCTAAGACAACTGAAGCATCAAAAGTTTACAGAGAGTGGTGCAACTACAACATTCATTACTCAGATAAATGACCTATTTGATGTACTAAATACAAAGGGACGGTTTGGCAAAGGTGCAAAAGTACCACTTGACTATCTACGAGATGGCAAAGGTGCAAAAGTACCACTTGGTTATCTACGACATGGCAAAGGTGCAAAAGTACCACTTGACTATCTACAAGATGGCAAAGGTGCAAAAGTACCACTTGACTATCTACGAGATGCTCAATCTTGCCTTGATGATACTAAGTGCTATTTGACAAAGATTAGTACTAATACTGGCAAAAAACTTTTCCAAAGCCCCAGGGAAACCTTTATTGTAGGGTTTTAACTTCAGGCTATTCAATACTAGCCATTGCCAGGAATCTCTTGACGAGAACAAGTTATCCATTTTAGTATGTTCTGACATACCATTTCTCTCAAGATGTACTTCAGATTTTTTTCAGCAAGATAAGAGGTAGACTGGGCTGGAATAGTAACCCATACGCTCTTCAACTAAAATGGGCTGTACGTGTTCTGCTTCGGAAAAATACAATTGAAGTACCTCAACTGTTTACTATACACTTCAAGACAATAGCAGTGACACTACAGATGAAAGTAGGCCTATAGATTCCGATGTTGTCTGTATGCTGAAATATGCTTTCATTGCTTAAGGCAAAGCATGCGTGTTATAGTAGTCTCAAAAGGGCAATCAGAAAACACTAATCAGCCACATTCAGTAGGAGAAAACAGTGTACCGAGAAGCAGGTTGGAGTTCAGTCCATATCACGTCAACATCCATGATTGCAAGTGCAAAGTGAATCGAGAAGGGATGTTTAAACTGAGTCAGTGAGGACGGCAGCAACTGTCATACCCTACACCAGCTCCATCAGAGATACTAAACAATAAGTATGAAAACCAGATACAGTGTTGTGATGTGGTGGAGGGTCCTATAGAGGACATAAATGAGCGGGAGGTGAGGATACCCACTGGTAGGATGAAGGCGATGAGAGCCACCAGACCATCTGGAGTGGCAGCGGCATGGCAGAGACGTTTCGGAGCTACTATATGCAGACGACCTGGTGCTGACTGCAGAGAGCAAGGAGGAGGTTGAGCAGAAGTTTGTAGACTGGAAGCAGGCAATAGCCATGGATTGATGAAAGCTATTATCGGCAAGACGAAAATGATGGTAACTGTAAAGAGGAGTGAAGTTATAAGATCAGGAAGATATCTATGTGGAGTTTGCAGCCAGGGGTGAAGGCAAGAATTCAATACTGTGCACTGGATGTCAGTACTGGTGTCACAAGCAGTGCTTGGGTCTGAATAGATGGAATGGTAACCCTGACTCCTGATGCGCTGTGTGCAATAGACGTAAGGAACACCATGACGGGGAGATCAATGATATACCCATAGAGGGAGAAGTGATCATGGAGGTGAGGGAGTTCTGTTCCCTCTATGATCTCTTGGACTCTGAGAAAGGTGTTGATGAAGCCGTGAGGATGAGGGTCTCTGCTGCATGGCAGAAATGCCGGGAGATCGCCAGTCTTCTAGTCAACAGGACTGTGCCAGTCA